>CAUYQG010040595.1:0-14262 GCA_963574415.1 Tarsius wallacei
CTAGAAATTTACTTCCATATGACCCAGCAATCTCCCTATTGGGAATATGCCTGGAAGAACACAAATCAGTCTACAGAAAAGATACCTGTACATATATGTTTGTTGCAGCTCTATTCACAATAGCAAAAACATGGAACCAACTGTGCTGCCCATCAAAGCTGGACTGGATTTTAAAAATGTGGTACATATATACAATGGAATATTATGCAGCCATAAAGAAGGACAAACATATGGACTTCACAGCAACTTGGATGGATTTAGAGTCGATCATACTCAGTGGTCTATCACAGAAACAAAGAACAGAGTACCTACCATATGTTCTCACTCGTAAGCGGACCTTGAACAATTACCATAATACTATAAGAAAGGGATTGGCAGTAGTGGAAAACTGCCAGGGGAGGGTGGTGGGATTGGCAGTTGACAGAAACTGCCAGGGAAGGGAGGGGGACACCTTATCAATAAAGGTACCTGCATAATGAACATTTGTGTACCTAACCCTGAATTGTACCCCACATCTTTAAAATAAAAAATTTTTTAAATAATCAGAAGGTAGGTTAATGGAGGTAAAGTGTTTTAAGGTTCTAGAAATAGTCAAGAGTGCATGTTGCATGTTGCAATCACTAGTAAGTCGACATAGATAGCAGGTTGATAGCAGATATAACAAGTTGATATATGTTATAATTACAAGAGTGTATAACTAATAAAAGAGGGTAAACGAAATAATAAAAGTTAACTCAAAAGCAAACAACAGCAAAAAGTTCTTAAAGCAGCCAGGTCACACAGATAACAAATAGTAAAATGATAAGGATAAATCCAAATGTAGTAGTAATTATATTAAACGTAAATGAAATACCATTTCCAGTTACTAAAACTATGAGAGTAAATGAAAAAACAAAACCTAAATATAAGCTGATTACAAGAGATACACTTTAAAGAATGTAGGACATTTGGAAGTATCATGATGGAAAATATATATCACACAAATACTAACCAAAGAAAACTTACATAGTTTTACTAAGACACAAGAAACTCCAAGTCTCAATAAGGTAAATCCTTTCAAAAAGAAATTGGGTAACATGGATTAGAGATGATAGTATCTCAAAAAAACAAGGTAAATAGTTACGTTTTACTGATAATAATTGGAGTATCTCAAAACTCTCTCACTAAATCCAATCAGAAATTATTACTCTTCAATTTAACTGATATAAAAAGTAAGTAACCTAAACAACTGCAGCATGTCAATGGGTTCCTTAGGTTTCATTAATATTTTAAAACATTAGCTACCTAACAAGATTTAAATTATATGCCTCAAATAAGAGGAATAATTTAAATGACAGATTAAGAAATATCTACTCCTGAAGTAGAAAAGCACAATTCATTTATCTACTTGGTGGAAGTAGTAGTAACCATTTCTTATTATTGTCTATATTTTGTTTAAATACCCAGGGGCTAGCATATTGCCATGTTTATTAAATTAGTGAAACTGATAGATTTAAGCTTTTATGGATTTTGGCAACTATAGAAGCATAAGTAGCAAAGCAAGCAGCCTCTGCAGTACCAATCGCTCTTCTGCCATTTTGTCAACTCAAGCTAACGCAACACTGAGAGATTGGGAGAGAATGATCTAAAGAGTGGTAGGCAAACTTTTTCTGTAAAGGGGAAGATACTAACGACTTAAGCATACAGGACTAATAACATTTGCTGCAACAACTCAACACTGCCATAATTTGTAGCATGAAAGCCACAGATAAGAGACATGTGTGCCTGTGTTCCAATAAAGCTCTATTTACAAAAATTTTACCAATCTGTGATCTAGAGTAGTTGTTTTCAAAGTCTTGGTCCTCCCACCGAATAAGGGACATTAACACCACCTGGAATCTCGTTAAAAACACAGTCTAGTGGGAAACTGCCAGGGAGAGAGGGTGGGGTTGGCAGTTGAGGGAAACTGCTAGGGGAGGGAGGGGTACACCTCAACAAGGACACCCACATAATCAACATTTGTATACCTAACCCTGAATTGTACACCACATATTTAAAAAAACATAGTCTTAGCTCTACCCTAAGTAGAATCAAAATCTCCAGGA
The DNA here is from genome assembly GCA_963574415.1 of Tarsius wallacei. NCBI lineage: Eukaryota > Metazoa > Chordata > Mammalia > Primates > Tarsiidae > Tarsius > Tarsius wallacei. The sequence goes on from CAUYQG010040595.1 coordinate 2,085, forward strand.
GTTAGACCCAGTAATCTGTACTTTAACAAGCCCTCCAGGTGATTTGGAAGCATAGTAAAGCTTGAAAACCACTGAGCTAGGGAAAATCTACAGCCACATCCTGGATTGTCAAGATTAAAATATCAAAGAGAGGAAGAACTAAGTATCCACCCAAAGTCTCATACCCACCATATGTTCAGCTCAGAGGCCAAAAACAAGGTTGAGGGTGTTAAAGGAAAAAAAATGGAAGCTACAGTTTAGATATACAAGGTCAACCACCCATAACCACATAACCAAAGCTTAAGCTACCCTGATTTCCTCAAAAAGCTAGCTCTAATCATAAACAAAACACCAAACTTAAGCTTCATGTCCTTGTCAGCATTATTCACTGAAATTAGACCAGTTATAAACAAATCAGCTTAAAAGCTCTACTTCACATAAAAAGAATGTTAATGTATAGCCAATCAGGAAAAATGTCAAAATACTACCTCCTTTATTCTTTATAAAACAAACCATAACTGCTGTAAGGCAAACTTCTTACCACTTGGTTTGAAGTCTCCCAGTTCACAAACTGTTTTTTCATATGCACAACAAACTTTTAAAGTTTTCCTAACGTGACCTGATTTTATTTTTGATAAGTGAAAGAGAGGGAAGAAAAATTCTGGCCCAAAACAGTCATTACTACACGTACAGATGGGAAAACTAAGGTTTCAGTTCAATCACTTGTTCAAGGTCTCACAGATCCTCCTCAACTTCCAGAACAAAATCCAGTTAATCTAAAAGCATCTTTCTCTGCCTCTACTGGACCCCACATTCTAGATTTTCTTAATCTTTCCTAATCCAAGTAGGCAAACATGTAGCATATAAACACCCTAAAATGTACAGAAGAAAAACCAATACATTTTCTCTAACTCCCTAATATGAAAATGCTGAAATTATAATTTTTATCAAAAAAGCAAAATTCCCACCTACAACAAGAAAGTCTCCCAGAATGGATACCAAACTCACACAACTTTCCTCATCCCACCCCACTTATATTCACATTCATATACATACACACACCTCTACCTTGCCTGTCTAGGGGAGGAGATGATAGGATTAACTGCAGAACTATGATCATCTAGCACTAAGGAGAGAGAGAAGATTAAAATATATACATTTAAATTAGTCTTAATACATGAGTTCTAACTGACCTAAAACCTTAATTCTCTAGTCCAGCTCTTATTTTAAAATAACGTTAAAGGAAAAATAAGACTTTGATATAGGATACATTTCCAGAATTATTCAGCATTAAATACATATTCTAATTGCATGTTTTTTCAAATTTTCATTCTCTTAAGTTTTTTATAATTAATTTTTATATGAAAAATAACTATGTATATTTCATATTAAAAATAACATTGAAATCTTTCCACATTAATGCCTTAAAAGAATTAACTTGTTAACTTATATATAACATACATATATATTATGTTCAACTATGAATCCACAAGGTTGTCTGTCTAAAATTGACTATATACAATTCTTTCTCTCCTTAGGTGTCATTCAATAAAGTATAAAAACGTGTAAGCAGACCTACAGATGGCAAGTAAGCATTTGAAAATATGTTCAACATCATTAGTCATTATGAACTGAATGTTTGCATCCCCCAAAATTCTTATGTTGTAACCTAACAGTCAGTGTGATGGTATTAGAAGGTGGGGCCTTTGGGAAACAATTAGGATAAAGGCCTCATAAATGGGATTAGTGCCCTTATAAAAGAAGCCCCAGAGAGTTCTCTAGTCTTCTTTCCTCCTTGTGAGGATACAATGAGAAGTCAGCAGTCCACAACCTAGAAGAGGATCTTTACCAGAATCCAACCACACTGTCACCCTGATCTCGAATTTTCAGCCACCAAAAGTGTGTGAATTTTGGTTGTTTTTAAGTTTACCCAGTCCATGGACTTTCTTATAACAGCTATAATAAAAAGTAGTAACAATACCAAATGTTTATAAGATTAAGAAAGTGAATCTCTCATACATTGCTAATAGAAATGTAAAATGGTACAGCCACTCTGAAAAATCATTTGGCCTTGTCTTTTTAAGAAACTAAACATGAGCTAGGCTCAGTAGCTCAAGCCTATAATCCTAGCTACTCAGGAGGCTAAGGTGGGAGAATCATTTGAGCCCAGGAGTTCAAGGGTGCAATGAACTATGGTAGTATGATCACACCACTGCACTCCAGCCTGGGTAACAAAGCAAGACCCCATCTCAAGGAAAAAAAACAAAAAATACCTAAACTAAACTTATACTGACCATTTGACCCAGAATCAAGCTCCCAGGCATTTATCCCAAATTAAGATTGATGTCTGTATAAAAACCTGTACATGACTCTTCACAGCAATTTTATTTGTAATAGAAAAAATGTCCCTCAATGAGTGAATAGTTATAGAAACTGTGGTACATCCACACCATGGAATATTATCCAGTAATAAAAATGAACAAACTACTGATACATGCAACAACTTAAATGGATCTGAAGACAATCTACTGAAATGAAATGGAAAAAAAAAAAAAAAAACAATCCCCAAAGGCCACTTCTTATATGATTCAATTTATATGCCATTCTCAAAATGATAAAATTAAAGATGGAGAACAATTAGTGGTTGTCAGGAGTTAGGAATGGTGATCAGGGTGTTGGGCTAGGCACAATTATGAAAGGATAGCACAAGGGAGATCTTTGTGGTAATGAAATAGATCTATGTATTGATTGTACTGCTGATTACATGAATCTACACATGATCAAATGGCATAGAATTACATACATACTTGCATAAGGAACATTTGTATACTTAACCTTGAATTGTATCCCACATCTTTAAAATAAAGAATAAATAAATAAGAATTACATACACACTGTACCTACATCAAATTTCTGGTTTTGATATTGTGCTACAATTATGTAAGATGTAACCACTGGATAATCTGGGTGTAGAGTATATGAGACTTCTCTGTATTAGCTTTGCAACTACTACATGTTGCAGTCTATAATTATTTCAAAATTAATTAACTATTGGATGATACATAATACACTATTGGATGATACATAATACACTTTTTTTTTTTTTTTTTTTTTTGAGTTGGAGTCTCACTCTGTCACCCAGACTGGAGTGCAGTGGCCGCTCCTGACCACTGCAGTCTCAACCTGCCGGGCTCTGGCGATCCCTCTGCCTCAGCCTTCCAAGTAGCTGGAACTACAGGTGTGCACTACCATGCCAGACTCATTTTTTTTATTTATTGTAGAGATGAGGTCTTGCCAAGTTGCCCAGGCGGGTCTCAAACCCGCAGGCTCAGGCAATTCACTCACCTCAGCCTCCCAAGGTGCAGGATTACAGGCTGAGCCACCGAGCCCAGCCATAATACACTTCTAAATGATTCCTTGTGGAGGAAAAAAAATCTATTAAATCGACAAGACTTGAAGAAAATAAGCCAGTTTGCCCCATAATTTCTATTTTTTGGTTTTGGAAGGGAGACAGGTTGTGAAAAAAACCTAGTCCTAGTTGATGTCTACAATCTTCCTGTTGGGAAATTATATCACTACTACTGGCATAATGTTAAAGTAGATAGCATTACTTTGGGAAGACATTAAAAAGTTAAAATTAATATTTAAAGTGTACCTAGATTTGACTGTACATTGTCTTTTATCAGATTAAATCCATAGTTAATTGTGGCTAAATCTAAATACACATAAACTTAATTCTAAGAAATACATCTCTTCAAACTACTTAATATAGTAAAATTTCACTTTTAATATGTAAAACATCTGTAATGGCAACAAAACAGAAGCAAAATGAACTAGATGCCACTTAAAATGAAAAAAAATAATTACAGAAAAAAAGTAAAATAGTTCTATGCATTTACTTGAAATATTTCAGTGCCAACAGCAAAAAAAATACAAACACACACATCCCTGAACTAGTCAATATTTTAATAATCCATAATAGTAACTGATATGTAGAAATGCCTTTATGAGTTGCCACCGAAAATAATACATCATAGAATTTTCAAGAATGTGTTCTTTGACTTCTAACCTCTGCTCTTCTTTAGAATTACCTGTCAGAAAGGAAAAAAATAAGATTTAAATTACACCTATAGAAAATAAAACATAATTCCTCAACAAAAGATTAAATAATCCTATGTGCATAATATGCAAGACTGAATTTATAAAACCCAATTTGGAAGGTAATTAGGAAATCTTTTGCTATCGATGGTCTTATTAGATTTCTCTGAAATAGTCTACTTCTTTCCATGAATGTGAGATATGCCTACAGTCTCAAAATTTGGCTTTACAGTTAACTCTAGACACTAATATTTTTAAATGTAAACCCAAACTGTACAGATTAATAGTTTCAAACCTGAGATTTTTAGACAATTTTAGTGATCCAAGGAGTAAAATATTTCTAAAACTTGAAAAGCCTATTCTAAATCAGGCATTTTACAACTATAAAATAGTATAAATACATTGCAACGCCAAATGTCTTATGTTAGAGCAGAAATTGTATCAATTTGGAGACTGGTCATTTTAAAGGGAACAGCTTGCAAGGTAGACAATTTTAAAAAAATATAGCCTGTGACAGAAATAAAACTAAAGGAGATTTTTAGTTGTAAAAAGTCTAGAGTATGAGGCCAGAATATTTCAGTTTTTTAAAAGCACTTCTACTGTTTTAGTTAATAACTTATATACTTTTCAAGATATTAAGCCTTGTTTTACCTGCAGAAAAATGAGTTCCATCATCTTTCATAGCCTAGAAACTTGTTGGAATGTTTATAATTGCAAGAGAATTTAAAACTCCTAAAAAATGCCAGGGCATGCACATTTCTAGGTTTTCACAAAAGTCATCAAATAAGTCTAAACCCTACACCAGGATTTCTCTGTTCTACAAGATATTATCATGGGTGCTTCAAAGAAAGTATTATATACTCAAATGAATTTACAAAATGCTGAGTATATCAGGTACTAAAATAAGTTTGAAAATACTAAGTTAAACAGAGTTAAACAGGTTTCCTTACAGTTACATTTCTCATAACCTTTCATAACCTTACGTAACTCTAGTTATATAAGAGTTATATAAAACATTAGTATTGTGAAAAACTAGAGAAAGGGTACATTAGAACTCAACTATTTTTGCACCTCATTAATTATTTCAAAATAAAAATGTTAAAACCAAAAGGCTACAAATATGTAGACTGTCAAAAATACCTTTCTCTTCTATATCATCCCCAGGCAACTATGGGTGCCAGTTTCTTACCCATTCTTACAGGAACAAGCCCTTCAATAACACTGTGACTCACCCAGAAAGTATAGTATGTTAGGTAATCTTCACTTACCTGACCACGGAAGCTTCTGAAATAGAGCATCTATTTTATCTTTTGGAAATAATGTTTTCAGGAACATATTTGGAAAACTCTGCCCTAAGAATCATATTCTTACATTATATAATAATGCCAGTAAAAAGCAATCTTCTCTGCTTATATAAAAGATTTCATTCATAAGTCACTCAAATCTCAAAACAAAGTTAGAAAATCAAATAACCAGGTAATTAGGATAATTTTAAATGATCAAGAAGTAAGCTTTGATAAATTTCAAGGTGATATATGTTCTTAGCCTACAGACTAGCAGTCAAACATTCTTTTTCCCCTAAATGCCCATCAATCTGACCATCAAAAATCTTTAATATACAAATGGGGGAATCTAACTTCCAAATTAAAATCTATTAACACAAAAAGCCAAACATCAACTCAATCAACAAAGTTAAGTAAAGCATCTAAATCAAGAAAAGGTGGTATTTTAGAAGTTAATTTTTGCTCAAGGAAAAAAATTAAGATTTCACCTTTGCTGCAGTCAATATATGCTCCTTATTAATGATTCCACACTTATTCTCACAAGCATTTGTCCTGGATTCTTCTGCTAATCGATGAACAAACAGTAGGCAGTTCAGATGGACCTTTAAAAAAGAAAACCCAAGTAGATTTTTAAACTTAAACACTGATGCTTTGAAATAATTACTTCTAAAAATTAATGAGCCTGAAATGTATTGTTATACTATTTATTATTGTGATTAAGTCAATTAACTCTTCTATTTATAGTTCTATTTAGAGTTAATAGAATTCAGTCTAATACAAGTCCATCTTGGATTCCCTACAAAGAGACTTAGTCATCGTTGCAAGACATAATACAAGGCTATACAGGTTGACCAAAGGACGTAGACAATGGCATTATGGTAAAGCATCACTATATATCAAAACTTATGTAGGATTGCATTAAATAACAAATATTCCTGCTCCAGATTCCAATTTGAATTTATAACTTAAGATTTCCAAAAAATTGTAAATCATAACATATCAACAACTACAGGCTGTTATTCTACAATCTAAAGTCTAAGAAGATTTTTAAAAACAGATATTTAACTTCAAATATCTATTTTAAAAAATGTTAATCATTGAAATTTGTAAAGTTTCCTGAATTGAAAAGCTTATGTACAAAGGTCAAATTATTTGTAATCTGACAACTATCATAATCATATCTACTATTAATCTTTAGTTTCTTCTTAAAAAATTATAAGCAGACTGAAAAATTCAAAAACTTATAAAAAAAACAGAGTTATGTAAAACGTTAGCATTGGGGGGAGCTGGTAAAGGATGCATGGGAACTCTGTACTAGCTTTGCCCCTTCTTTTGAGTATATCATTATTTTAAAAATAAAAAATGTAAAACAAAAAATTCTACAAGATGGTAGACTGTCAAAAATAAGTCTCTCTCTCACATTATCTTCCAAATAGTCTACACTTTCTTGCACATTCTTACAGAAACAAGCCCTAATATAAGCAAAGCATATATATATGCTTTTATATATATATTTTATATATATACAATCAGATATACATAATTATCTAATATAAACAAGCTCTACATTTTATATACCATATTTTATATATATATATAAAATATAACTATCTGAATATGCACAATAACACTTCGTTAGGTATTTTACTCAAACCAAAAAACAGTACTACTTAATCTACATGCACATTCCTTGAAAACAGTTAGGTACATATAGTCCAAGCAAGAGAGAATGTAAACAGAACTGAAGTCCTATCTCAATCCTCCCTCTGAGATTATATGTAGTATTCCTTTATTTATATCACTTCTATCATTGTTCACATCTTCCCCCCTTTGCTTCTGCCGGGTGCCTGAGGGCACTAGCAACTTAAATCCAATTGGACAGTATCTTTACCATGTGACTTCTTTTGTTATTTATTTACATCATAGCACACAATCTTTATAGTTAGAACAATACATACACAATACTTAATATTCACTATTTTGTATACTGCACACAAACACTTCCCCAAAGTTCACTACATGTTAAACAACTAGTAATGTGGTGTTTTAATACTTTATAAAATGCAGCAATCAATACTCTAAAGATTTTTAAGAGTCTTTGAGTGATATTTGGAGGAAATGGGTTTGGAAATGAAAGTTAATAAGAACCTATGGAAGATGATATTATTCTGGTACTTTTTTGATGTTCTGTCTACTTTAATTCACACAGGAACTCTGAGGTAAAGCATTCTTATTCTGATTCTTTACATAATACCATGTCATTCTCAAGTATATTTTTTAAACTGCCAGCAATAGCCCATTTCCTTTGGGGCAAAAACACTCTATATTATGGCATAATTTCATTTGTTAATCTTCATTTTCTACTTCTAAAGATAAATAGCTTCCAAACACCCTCAGGATAAATTCCAAGTTTCTTAAAACTAAACCCCACTTGACCAGGCCTTTCCAGTTTCATCCCTTACCTTTCTCAGCTTCCAGTTCTATACTGGGCCTTCTGAACTTCCATCCAAATTCAAATGCCACCTTGTCTCCAGGCATGTTGTCTCTAGGCGTGTTACCGGTTTATAGATTTCCCTGAAGAGTCCAACTTTCCCCACCATGTAAGGTTATACTGATCCCTAGTACCCTAAACTTCCTATCACTGTACACACTACATTTTGCTGTCATTTCTCACTTAACTGTCTCCTCAATGTACCATAAGGGCAAGAACTATGGCTACCTTTCTCAGCATTATATTCCCAAAGCCTTAAGCCTACTGCTCAACACACAGCAAATAATTATGACTGCATGAAGAAAAGATTCCTCCATATCTCCCCAAATAAGGCAAAAAAAAAATTTTTTTTTTAATCAACCCCAATTAAACCACACTGTTTTTAAGACTTAGTTCATTAACCTACATGGAATGTCCTGTACTCTTTATGGGCATGAGCCATGGACACTTATACAAATTAGCATTACTTTTTCAGATGTCACAGAATTTTTTTTTAAGTAACATATATCTATGTCATAAAACAGTTAATTGCACTCAAAAGCACTAGGCTTATTTTAAATGATCAGAACAAAAAACTGTTTGTATTAAGCTAAGCATTCAAACTTGAAAATGATAAGCTATTTTTTTTTTCTTTTTTTCAAGAGTTTTGTCTTTGGTAGACTTGGAATTGCCTGAGGTAACATGATACACTATTAAATCAAGCATTTACTTTTAAAAAATCAGCTTGCTTGAAAGATAAATCAAAAGACAATTTACAAAGAAATATCCATTTTTTTTTACCATCTCAGCTGACAGAAAGACTGGGCCAGCCTAACTGTCTCCTCTGTTTGTCATAACACTCTTGAATTTTCCATAAACTATAAGCACCCAGATATCTGTACAGCATTCCTTTAAATTTAACAGATGTTAAATCTCTCACTAGGACTAGCCATGGGAATATGCAATCAAAAAAGATATAAAGCAAACAAAATAACAAAAAGCTAGTACAGAAGAATTATAAAATAACACAAAGAAATTGTAAGTAAAATCCTATTAATGACATCAATTTACATATAGTTATCATGCATTTTCAATATCAATTGTACACTCAGAATGCTCAAGGTATTATGCTAAACACTAAGAATATAAAAAGTTCTCAAGTTCCCAGACTAGTGGAAGACTCAAACCCATAAGGAAAATAAAGAAAAATGTGTGACAACAGATGATAAAGAAGAGAAGATTGATTCTTTCTAAAGAGATTAAGAAGGGTTCACTGTAAAAGTGCCATCTGAACTGGACTTTGAATTACAGTTTGCCAAGCAGAATGGAGTGAAGACATTTTCAGGCAGAAGAAATATGTACAAAAGACAGCATAAAGGTAGATTCATTTTGTGTTAAAGAAAATGGGAAACAGAAAAGGAAATAAGGTCCCTTTCCCTCAAGAAGCTGCATACCACACTGGGAGACATCAACATATGAAACTCCTGAAAACAGTGTTAGAGTCCCAATAGCTAAAATGTATGAAGCACACTCTTACTACCGTCCAAGTTCAGAAAAATTAAGAGATCAAAACAAACTGCCTTAACTATAGAAAATTTCACGGATGAGGTGGGACACCTGCTGGGTAAGATTATGAAATGAAGCCGGGCTCAGTAGCTCAGCCTGTAATCCCAGCGCTTTGGGAGGCCGAGGTGAGTGGATTGCCTGAGCCTGCGGGTTCGAGACCTGCCTGGGCAACTTGGTGAGACCTCATCTCTACAATAAATCAAAAACTAGCCGGGCTTGGTAGCGCGTGCCTGTAGTTCCAGGTACTTGGAAGGCTGAGGCAGAAGGATCTCTGGAGCCCAGCAGGTCGAGGCTGCAGTGGCCAAGACTGGCCACTGCACTCCAGTCTGGGTGACATAGTGAGACTACAACTCAAAAAAAAAAAATTATGAAATGTTAATGGTGAGCAGAAAACCATAAGCAAAGAAACTAGGGTGATGCACGCCATATAAAAGACAGTGAGGAAAACTGTTTAATGAAACCTAAAGACAAGCATCCTACCTGGAAAAAGCTGGTGGCCAAAAGATCTTTCTGTCCCCCACTCCCCACTACAGCCGCTCGGAATTTCAGTTCCCCCTCGTTCCCATGTCACCTAGAACCCACCGGCCCATGGGTCACTTTGGGCAGAAGTGGGAGATGTGGGAAGATGCTGACAACTTGCGAAATTTCTGCCAAACCATCTGCACCAGCTGCCAGTCTCCTGGATACCCGTGGTCAGGCACATTCCCTCTCCCGCTTTAGAAGCCCCAGTGAAAATCCTGAAATAAACTAACTAAAAATGTTTTCCCAGTGTGTTTCACTTGAATCCAGCTCATCTCTAAACACCTCTGCCACCAGCACGTGGTAGTGGGTTGGGATGGGGATACAAAACAGTACATGTTGCCTTTTCCTACAGGCTCTAAGAGAGGAACAAAAACGAGGGCAGGAGATAGAAGTCATACTTCTTGGGGGGATGGGAAAGGAGGGCGGAATGTATTCTGGAGACTGAACAAACAAGGGAAAAATGGAGATAATTCTACTTCTCTAGCAAAAAGTAGGCAACAGAGAACATGAGGAAGCTACAGAGAAAAGAGGTGTTAGAGAAACCAGTGTGGTTTAAGAACAGCTGGAATGACATCATCCCAAGGCTATCCATGCAGTATAACATTATTCACAATTCTTCACCTTGATCTCCTGCAAATAGGGAGTGGACTCATAATGGCCTCTTTACTCAAAGGACTCTTGTGACATATACCACAGGATGTGCCTCCAGTGGTTTAAACCTAGAGAAACAGTGTTCACTCTGCTAAAGGAATATGCATCCCAGGCATTCAACCCACACACTAAACTTACTTCATGACATACAGTGGTCGGGTGGCTATTTATCGGGAGAGCATTATCCCTCAGGTGCTATGAGTCAGACAAACAGGCTGTAGTGGTCTGGCTTAAATACTGAAATATTATTTGTCTGGGAAAATGAACTCAGTTGTGGGCATTCTACGTACAAAAAAAAACCCTTTGGTCTACCGTATTAGCCGTATCTTAAAGAGTTCCCTCCTTTCCATGACCACTATCCTTTAATTAGCAGCCTAGAGGAAGCAGGGCGACGTGTTTGGTTAGCAACGCAGGCGGAGGAGGGAGGGTGGCAAGAAGACAGGCACTTAAAAGGCACGTCGGCAGCGCCTTTTACAAAAATGACCGAGACTGAGTTCAAAATCTATTTTTAAAGGGTGTATTTCTCGCGCCTTTCGCGTGTACTCAAACCACAGAGCCGGGCAGTGGAGTCGCTGAAGAGCGACATCTTAAAACGATAAGCGGGAAAATGGCTTTCCTTCCTCCTCCAGCAGTAGTGGCGAAGAGCCTCCCTCTAACAAAGGTCCCAATATTTGCATGTCGGCGGGCCCAGGTGCCACGAAGCCTCGGGAACACCAACAGGCACGCCAGGCAGGGGCAAACCCTTAAGCGTGGGCAGCCGCGCGTGTTTAAAAGGACGGGCGGGGACGGAGCCCCCGACGGACGGGGGACGGGGAAACAGAGGCTGGGGCTCCCTTGCCCCCTCCCCCGGGCCCCATCCCCGGCCCGAGAAGGGGTGGACTCTCACCAGCAAATCGCCACTCTTCTCCAGACGGAGGTGAGGCTTCCGTCGCTTGAAGACCCGCTTGAGAAAGCCGCGGGGCGCCTTCCGCCGGACCCGCTTCCTCTGGGGGACTGTGGTCGAGAACGCCATCCCCGCCGCCCCCCAGGGACCGGCCGCCTGGGCGTCCGAGGTCCTCCCCGCACACACGCTCACGGCCACCGGGGGGGCCTCGAGAACCGGCAGGCCCCGAGTCCCAGCGCCGAACGTTTGAATCCGCCGCCCCCGGCGCGCGCCCGGCGCTCCGTAGTGACGTCAGGCCGGCGCCAGCCCCGCCCCCCGGAGGCGCCGCCGAGCGGAAAGCGGAGGTCGCCCACGGCGGGCGGGGCTCGGGAGTTTCCGCCGGGCGTCCCTCTCGGCTTCCGTCGCGACTGCCTTGGGGGGGGACGGCTTCCCCTGGGTTCTCCGGGGAAGGTTGGGAGAGGTTGGTCGGTGTATGCCAGGGCGGGTTTGCTTTTTAAGCCAACGAAGAGGGTCGAGTTTTCTCAGGCCTCCCTAGCAAGGCATGCTCTTCTTTTTTTAAAAAATTGTATTTTAAAGACGTGGGGTACAATTCAGGGTTAGGTATGCAAACATTGATCCTGCAGGTACCCCTGTTGAATGAGGCACGCCCCTCCCTCCCCCAGCAGTTTCCCCCAACTGCCAATCCCACCCCCCACCCCACCAACAGTTTCCCACTACCGCCAATCG
>CAUYQG010040596.1:0-10530 GCA_963574415.1 Tarsius wallacei
AGGCCCGAGAGGGAGGTGGAGTGAAGTCCAAGGGTAAGACCGGGGGCAGTCAGCGCCTAGAGGAACAGACTCGGACGGATCTCCAAGGAGGTGGGACCGCAGGTCCTAAAGGGACAGCTCCTGGAATGCAACAGATTCTCAAGCAGAAATAATAGCACAGTAGGGAGGTCAAAGAGGGGGCCGGGGACAGACCCGAAAGGAGCTGGGGCAGAGTCGGACAGGAGGCAGAAGGGTCACGGATCTCCAGAGTGGGAGGCAGAATGACGGGATGCAGAAAGGTCGGTCCCAAGAGCACTGCGGAGCCCAGGAGGAGCGACGGGCATTGCCTGCACACTTTGGGACCCATTTTAACTTTCCTGTTGCCATTCGCTCTTGCCGTGGTCCTCCTTAACACTGGTGTTCTTGTATCTCTGTCCCATACTGTTCCCTCTCCAAGGCTCTCTCCCCCTCCATTTTGGTTCCGTTCTCACCTGTCACTCTTTCCTTGCTTGTATTTGGCCTCCCTTCAGTTCCCTGCCTCTCACCTCCTTTTAGAGTTCTCACTCTCCTGATTCTGACATTGGGATGTCTTCTTAATCATTCCTTCCTGTATAGCTCCCCCACTTCCTCTCGGAGCTGCCTCCATTCTTTGATAGATTCTCACTCCTTTTGACATCTCTCGCCTCCTTGGCTTGTTTTCTTCCTCATCTTTTTTCTTTCCACTTGTGTACTGCCAGGCTCCTTCTCTTCCCATTCCGTTCCTGTCAAACCTGCTACTCCCGTGGCCCACCCGTTCCCACTGAGTGCTTCCCCTTCACAGGCATGCCCTTCTCCGTTCTCCATCCTCAGCTGCGGAAGTGTAGGGGCTGGATTGGGCTTAGGTTCTCCCGGCGCTGAGACTGCAGTTTCTCTCAAGCCCTAACCCTGAGGGCTTTATTCCCAGGGATCCTGAGAGAACTGGGTAAATAGGTGGGGGCTGGCTGATTGGGTACTGCTCTCTGGAGTCTGGGAGTGACTCCCCCTTTCTCCCACTTCTGCCAGGGTTAGTGGTGGGAGTCGATTTCTTTCCATCGGCCTATTTTCTTTCTCATGCTCTGCTCTCTTTCCCCCTTCTGAGCTCTGGCTTTGCAGCTTTGTGTCCTTTGGAAAAGGGGAATGCAGTTGCTCCCAGGTCTTTATTCTCTTTCTCACTTTCCCTCCCTCCTCTGAGGTATCACTTAGGGACAGTTGTGCCCTCTCCCCTCTTCTACCTCCAAGTCAGCACCCCTTGAGAGAACCTAGGAGCATGCTTTTTTGTTTTTTCTAGCTGACAAGTCATATTTTTGTTTTACCCCTAGCTGGGGAAGTGCCAGTTCTCAAGTTCTCCCTGATCCCACTGGGGTTTATGGCCACACTTGGTGTTTACTGCTCCAGACCTAGGGAAGCTGCAGTCTTGCCTTCCCCAGCGGCCTCTGGTTTGCAGTGTGACCTTGGGGAGGGTGGGCTTATTTCTTTTTCACCTCTGCCCTTCTCTGGAAGGCTTCAGATTCCTGGTCTTCAAAATGGTGAGGGCCTGGATTTGGAGAGCACTTTGCGGTAGTTTGTTGACAGAGAGAGTGCCAAATGTCACTCAGATTTCTGCCCTCTGGAATTGCAGGCACTCCTAGCCTCGGGAGCTGAGTGCCTCTAGGCAGATCCATGCTGGATTCTGGGGACTCACTGGTGTACAAGGGGTGTGTGGGTAGGCCTTGACATTCCTCAAGCTTTTTGAGTGACCTGATTTAGTAGAGTTAGAAAGGGGTGCCAGGAACTGACTGATATGATTGGATTTCTAGTCTTGTTATCTGAGAAATGTTTGTTAGCTACCTTCCTCTGAGCTATTTTTTTCAGTGATTCCATGGTTGGCATGGGGTTTAGGACATTCATTCAGGGCTAGAGATGGTTTGGGTTTTTTTTTTTTTTGTCTTTTTTTTTTTTGAGTTGAAGTCTCACTCCGTCGCCCAGACTAGAGTGCAGTGGCACGCTCCTGGCCACCGCAGCCTCCACCTGCTGGGCTCCGGCGATCCTTCTGCCTCAGCCTTCCAAGTAGCTGGAACTACAGGCGTGCGCTATCATGCCTGGCTAATTTTTGATTTATTGTAGAGATGAGTTCTCGCCAAGTTGCCCCAGCGGGTCTTGAACCCATGGGCTCAGGCAATTCACTCACCTCAGCCTCCCAAAGCACGGGATTACAGGCTGAGCCACCGAGCCTGGCTTTAGAGATGGTTTTTAAATAAAATTCATTCAACCATCTTCCTTCCTTAACTTGGGAGAGGAGACCTTTTTACGTGTTCTAGGTTTATTTATTTTATTTCTTAAGTAAATCAAAAGCCTGATTTTTTTTCTTCCTGTGTCCTAGGGCAATTGCATATTAAAGCAGCCATCCAGCTGTGAAGGAGCATTTACTGGAAGGACTTTCTTAACTGAGCTGGGATCAAACTTTGTTTATTTCAGCACTTATTTAGAAATAGTTTTGTGAGAACACATTTGAAATAAAAAACATACACTGTCATCTTGAGCTGGATCATTGACTCATCAAATGTTAGGACATTTGTATATGAGAAAGTGAAGGGGGCTGAGTAGTAGATTTGTAGGACTCCTTTAACTTAACCTTTTAGCACTTTAAGTTTTCTGTCAAGCAGAGTCTGATAATTTTAATGATTTATATATATGGCATGGGTTTTCACCATTATTGACTTAAAGGATTTTGGTCCATTTCCGTTGGTGACTCTTTAGCCTCATGTATCACGATTAATTCTCTGAATTTATTTTAGAGTTTGTGTTCCCCATGTTGGTGTACATGGTTATTTTGTTTTTTATTATTAATGTGGAAGTGACAGCTAGTTATAATAAAACAACTGTGTATGCAGTAGTGGTTACGTTTGTGTTCCAGAGTTTTAATATCAGTGGTAGCATAAAAAGTTTCTGCATGCCCAGATGGAAGAGATGAGACAGAAGTGCTGATTTTTCTACCTGATCTGGTAACTGATGTTCCAAGGACTGTCAGGTTTCTCCAATGGTAGCAGAGGCTGAAACCCTAGCACTGACATTTGCTTTCATGGTGGAATATATAGAAATGGGAGGTGGTGGTCTTGGTCTTCTGGCACAGTTTATGTGCCAGTTAGGGTAGGGAGCTGCAGCCAGAGATGGTAGACGACTAGCAGCATGTCTTCAAGGGCTCTTGCCCTGCGTAAAGAATCTGTGTAAATACAGACTTTTAAAAACTGTCCTGATCAAAATTGTTCTCTTCCATCTTCTTTTTATTTTATTTTATTTTTTTGAGTCAGTCTCACTCTGTCACCCAGGCTGGAATGCAGTGGCACGTTCATGGCCACTGCAGCCTCAACCTGTTGGGCTCAGGTGATCCTTCTGCCTCAGCCTTCCAAGTAGCTGAAACTACAGGCGTGTACCACCATGTCCAGCTAATTTTTTTGATTTATTGTAGAGACAAGGTCTTGCCATGTTGCCCAGGCTGGTCTTGAACTCCTGGGCTCAGGCAGTCCTCTCACCTCCACCTCCCAAAGTGCTGGGATTACAGGTGTGAGCTACCGTGCCCAGCCTTTTCTTTTTATTTTTAACTAACCTTTCTTTTTGGCCATGTCCCTCTCTCACCCGACCCCCATTTTTCTTGATACGATGAAGCAAAGCATTTAGGACTTTAACAAATCAGAAAATAGTCATTCTGTATCCCAGACAAATGGAAAAAGTTGTCCATGTGTAGATCCGTGGATCTGATGATGACTTTTGGGAAAGGATAGTCTGGGAGGGGTGAGGGCTGCACAGATGACAGTAGATTACAGCCTCAAAGGAGTGTGTGTGGTCAGTCTGTATATGATGCGGTGATGCACTGGGTCAGTGCAGTTGGAGAGTGAAGAGATGGGAGTGCTTGTCTGTCTCCATCTGCCTGGTCTTCTTTTCCATCTTTGCTCTGCTCTGGTCTTCTGAGAGGTGTTGGGCTTCTTGCAGAGTCTTCCTGTGATCTGCTATGACTTGTCATTCACCACCTGGCAGTGTAAACAATGTCTCACTTTACCGGGTCAATGTGGCATTTGATTGATCATCTAGTCCAGTTGTTTAAGGTTTCTTTTTCACGATTCATGACGTAGGTAAAATTAAGGTTCTTTGTATGAAGAGGGAAGCAGACTAGCAGCAATAGCTCTTTTGACCCCTTGGATGTGGCAGAACTCAGTTTTGAAAATCAGCGCCTATTTTTGCCTCCTCATTTGCAGATGGGGAAATGGAAGGCTTGTATGGAGTGCTGTGACAGGTGTCCTGCCATAGTAGAAGCATGCTGGGCATAAGGAACCTGCCTCTGGTCTAGACCTTGCCCTAATTAGTTGGGACTTTGGAAAAATGGCTTTACCTCTCTGGGCTTCACCTTCCTTGTCTGGTGTGACTTCACCTGAAGTTGGGTGTGCTGCCCAGGTCTATCTGTAGATACTTGTTATCCTGGGTCACATAGCAAGTTAGAGCTGGGACTAGGGCTCCTGGTGCTGCTCTTAGATTCCCCCTACCCTCCACCCTTACCCTCCCCACCTTCTCATCAAGTCCTGTAACCCAGAGTCAGGTGGGGGCTCTCTCCCTTGGAGATGCAGGAGAACGAACAGGATTACATTTGTTGTATACTATTTCAAATAGAAATTAAACAGTGCCTGGTTTTCAGTCATTCACATGGAAATTAATTTATAATTTGGTGGGATGGGCTATCCAGATTATATTAGCTACATCACTAAAATCATACACCTCTTTTAAAAACAATATGGAATTTTTCAAGCTGAGTCATTGTTGACCTAGGCTCTCAAATAGCAATGGTCTGAATAGCACTTGAATTGCTGGTATTAAGAAGTGCAAACAAATCATTCATGTTCATCTTCCTGAAAGTTTATTTCTGTTTAACTTTTGCTACAATGCTTTATCAAGCTTCACTTATGAAGAATTCTTGAAAATAACTTCTGGCATCTGTCAATCTAATTTTCATTCATTTTTCTGATACTGAGAAACACCATTAAGTTGATAGATTAGCAGAGAACCAACCAGGTACGTTCAGCCGTGAAGCATCGTAATAGGAAAGTAATATTTATTTTAGTTGAAAATAGCCACACTTGCCTATTTCCTGTATCTTCCTATATTGAAACTAACATTTTCATTTTATGAAATTTGCAGTGGTTGTGACTGTTACATTATATATCTGTAGGTATTTCATACCTCTTTTGTTCTCTAAGTATCTCTGCATTCCTATTTGGAAGATGTCCTCTTTTTAGTCACTAGTAAACGGGTAATTGAACTCGAACAATTAAGAGGCTGCTGGCTATGGTGTAAAGAATGTTGAAAAACCTCGGGTCCTGGCCGGCGTGGTGGCTCACGCCTGTAATCCCAGCACTTTGGGAGACCAGGGTGAGAGGATTGCCCGAGCCCACGGGTTTGAGACCAGCCTGGGCAACTTGGTGAGACCTCATTTCTACAATCAATCCAAAAAAAAATTAGCCAGTCATGGTGGCACGTGCCTGTAGTTCCAGCTACTTGGAAGGCTGAGGTAGAAGGATCGCCGGAGCCCAGCAGGTCGAGCCTATGGTGGCCGTGAGTGTGCTACTATACTCCAGCCTGGGTGACAGAGTGAGACTACAATTAAAAATAAAAATAAACAGAATCCCGGGTCCTAGACTTGGTTCTGCCATTTCCTAGCTGTGTGACTCGCCAAATCATTTTCACTTCTGTAGACTGGCACTGCAGTTTCTTCACTACTTGTTTTTTTTTTGAATTGGAGTCTCTGTCACCCAGGCTGGGGTGCAGTGGCATACTCACTGTCACCGGGAGACCCTGTCTCTACAAAAAGAAAAAGAAAAGAAAAATGTAGGGTTTATATTTTATAGCTAATACTTGATTGTCTTCTTTCTCTAGATAGTAAACTCCTTGAGGATGGGGGCCCTCTCATATTTTATTTCCTACCACACCTAGCAAAATACCTTGTACTTGGTAGGTTCTCACAGTGTGTGTATCAACTGTAATGGCCATTCTTAGGCTTTAAACTTTTTTTTTTTTGAGTCAGAGTCTCACTCTGTCACCCAGGCTGGAGTGCAGTGGCGCACTCACGGTCACCGTGGTCTCAACCTGCTGGGCTCAGGTGATCCTCAGCCTTCCAAGTAGCTGGAACTACAGCTACCACACCCGGCTAATTTTTTTTTTTTTTTTATTGTCGATACGAGGTCTCACCAAGTTGCCTGGGCTGGTCTCGAACCCATGGGCTCAGGCAATCCTCTCACCTTGGTCTCCCAAAGTGCTGGGATTATAGGTGTGAGCCACCATGCCTGGCCTGGCTTTAAACTCTTAGAGGGCAAGCTCTCCTGGTCAGCCTTTAATCCACATACTTTCTGTATTACAAGCTTCTTGAGCAGGGACACAAGTAAGTGGTAGGGCAGTGTTAAGAATCCAGTCTGGTCGGGCTTGGTGCCTCAGCCTGTAATCCCAGCACTTTGGGAGGCCGAGATGAGTGGATTGCCTGAACCCGCGGGTTCGAGACCCGCCTGGGCAACTTGATGAGACCTCATCTCTACAATAAATCAAAAATTAGCCGGGCGTGATAGCACGCGCCTGTAGTTCCAGCTACTTGGAAGGCTGAGGCAGGAGGATCACGGAGCCAGCAGGTCGAGGCTGCAGTGGCTGGGAGCGGCCACTGCACTCCAGTGTGGGCGACAGAGTGCGACTCCAACTCAAAATAAAGAATCCAGGTCTGTCTGATTTCAAAATTAGTATTTTATTAGGTTGCTTTGCCTCTCTGGGATATAAGAATAAGCTATAGATCATCCCCTTAAGGAATTTATAGTCAATTGTAAACAATTAACTCTGTAATATAGGGTGAAGGGAAGTAAATGTTGACTAGACTATTATTATTGTCTGGCTCCTTGGGAGGCAGTCCCATTTAATAGCCTTAAAGATTTTCACATTTAGAGACTGAGCACATAGTATGTTTCATATCACAGTGTTTTGAAAAGAATTTATAGCCAAGTACCAGCTTGTCTCTCAATTAAAAAAATTTTTTAAAGATTTTTTTATAGAGTGATCTTGCTATGTTGCACATGCTGGTCTTCAATACCTGGGCTCAAGCAATCCTCCCTCCTTGGCCTCCCAGAGTGCTGGGGTTGGCCGGACTCGGTGGCTCAGCCTGTAGTCCCAGCACTTTGGGAGGCCGGGGCGAGTTGATTGCCTGATCCCGTGGGTTCGAGACCAGCCTGGGCAACTTGGCGAGACCTCGTCTCTACAATAAAAAAAAATAAAATTAGCCGTGCGCGGTAGCACGGTTACTTGGCAGGCTGAGGCAGAAGGGTTGAAGGAGCCCAGCAGGTCAACGCTGGGGTGGCCGTGAGCGTGACACTGCATTCCAGCCTGGGCAACAGAGTGAGACTCCCACTCAAAAAAAAAAAAAACAGTGCTAGTGTTATATAGGTGTGAGCCACCACTCCCAGCTGATAAATATTATTTTTTTCCCCATTTTAAAGGCAGCAAGGTTCACAGAACTGGAGCCAGGATTTATTGTTTTTGGGTCCCATCTCCTCTGATTATATTTTATTTATTTTTTTATCCAGAGCTGAGATTTGAACTGGCTAACTTAAGTCTCTGTCTCAGGTCTGACAGTGCATTTGGATGTTACGCTACTACCTCCAATGCCAGCTCCTTGTTCTCCTGTCCCCACCACACCTGGCCTCCAGCTTAGCTTGTCTTTCTAGAAAGCATATTGGAAAAGTTGAGCATTTTATTTCTGACCTGGAATCAAACCTAGGTATATCAAAACTATGTGTAAGTAAGCTACTTTAACAGAAAGAAGATAGAAATGTTTAATTGTGTAATAACTCCTTAAATCTGTATTTTCTTCAGCATTAGAAAAGTATTTGGATAGGTTATTAGAGAGATTTTCTTCTGGGAAAATGCTTTAGGCAGCTAGAAATGTGTACACTATATGAGTGGGGACCCCAAAAAACCTCAGACTTTATTAAAAAATATGTATTTATTCTTACATGTTTCAACTTTAGTCATCTTCAAAGTACTCTCTGTTTGATGCTAGACACCTATACAGACGCCTTTTCCACTGCTCAAAACCATTTTTGAGCTCGTCAGTTTTGACGCCTTCTAGTGCTTCTGCCGTTTTTTGTTTCATCTCTTCCACATTTGCAAAATGTTTCCCTTTGAGGACTTTTTTCATCCAGGGAAACAAAAAAAAAAGTTACTGGGGACGAGATCAGGTGAATAGAGAAGGTGGGGAATGGTGGTCATGCCATTTTTGGTGAAAAATGGCTAAACACTCAATGCAGTGTGGGCAGGTATGTTGTCATGGTGGAAGAATCAGTCACCTGTTTGCCACAACTCAGGTCATTTCAAATCGTCTCTCGTAACAATGCTAGCTGTTACACTGATACCAAAGGGTTCCTAGAACATTACCTAGCAGGGGAAGCCTGTATTATAAGGTGCCCACCCTCTGATAGAAAATTCTGTGGTTTTTTGGGTCTCCCCTCATATAGTACTGTAATTTGTCAATTTAAAATTAATAAAAATTAAAAAAGAAACATATAGATAGATAGAAATACACTTTGTCCCTTTAGTTGTTTGTGGGGGACTCATTATAATACTTTATTTAGTAACTTTTTGAATTGCTGTTTTTATAAAAGGTTGGGATGAAAGTATGTTGGCCAGTTATAGCTAATAGTGTCCTGTACTGTAAAAAAATAATAATAATAGTTGCATTGTACTTTTCCCTATCTCCATTTAAAAGAAAGGTCAAAACTGTGGCTTCATCTCTTATAGCCTGCACTACTTAGGAATACGACAAAGGAAAATGATTACCATTAATTGCCATGGGCAATTAAAAAGGGTTCTTTGTTCAGTAACAAATTGATTGTGTACAAATGAAAGTCAGCACTGCATTAATACAAGATTATTAGATTCTTGAAATCTGCATCTTCTGCTAGAGTGGCTTTCACTTCAAGGAAATTATTTCACTGGGAATAGTGCGCCTAAATACTTGGTGATTTAAAAATATCACTAGGTCTTTATTTTTCAAAAATGTCTATTATAGGTGGATGCTGCGTTTGTGGTAACCTTAATGGCCTGAAATCACTGTATACTTTTTTTAATGCTGCAACATAACAAATGTCTTCCTCCGATTGGCCAGTCAGTTGAGGAATGCAGATAAAACCTTTGATAAATGGGGAAAGAAAGGGAAAAGCTTCTGACTGCTGCTGGAGTTAGTCAGCAGCCACGAAGGCTTAAGGATGGCAGCATTAGCTAAGGCAGTTGTGATTGGATGTTATGTGTATTTATTCACAAGGAGGACATA
This sequence comes from Tarsius wallacei, assembly GCA_963574415.1. Taxonomy (NCBI): domain Eukaryota; kingdom Metazoa; phylum Chordata; class Mammalia; order Primates; family Tarsiidae; genus Tarsius; species Tarsius wallacei. The sequence goes on from CAUYQG010040596.1 coordinate 9,323, forward strand.
TTGTGTACAAAGCTCCTTTTTAAGTTTTTTTCTCTTTATTTAGTTTTTTAAAAAATTTTAGATTCGGGGGTGCTGCACATGTATTCGTTACACGGACATATTGTGTGGTGGTGGGAATTAGGTCTCAGGTGGCCCAATCCCCAGGTAGTCAGCATTGTGCCCTGGAGGTAGTTTCTGAGCCCTCCCCCGTCTTTATTTACTTTTTAAAAATTAAGATGCACTCTACATGTGAAAAGTACGTATATCTTAAGTGTATATTTTTGAATTTTTTGTATATTGTATAGACCCTGTTTTCTTATGATGGGGCATAATTTATTTTTCTACATAATTTTTCTTTTAATTTTCTTAACTGAGACAGGGTCTCACTTTGTCACCCAGGCTGGAGTGCATTGTCATGATCATAGTTCACTGCAGCCTTGAACCCTTAGGCTTAAGTGATTCTTTCGCCTCAACTTCCAGAGTAGCAAGAATTGCTGGTGTGTGCCACCATGCCTGAGTAACTTTTATTTTTTGTGGACACAGGGTCTCACTGTGTTGCTCAGGCTGGTCTCTAACTTCTGGCCTCAATGCCTCCACCTCCCAAAGCACTGAAATTATAGGCATGAGCCACTGTGTCCATAATTCATTCTAGTAAGTTGGAAATTATTTGAGAGCCTTTCTATATAAGGCACTTCTATTATGACTTTATATTTAATATGCAAATGTAAACATGTAGGATATTTCCAATTTTTCCAAGTCTTGGCAAGGTCACGTACCTGATAAAGAATGGGTAACAGCGATTTCATTGTACAAATCACCACAGCTGTGAAAGCATTTTTTTTTTTGAGTTGGAGTCTCACTCCAGGCTGGAGGGCAGTGGCAAGCTCCTGGCCACCGCAGCCTCGACCAGCTGGGCTCAGGCGATCCTTCCACCTCAGCCTTCCAAGTAGCTGGGAATACAGGCACACGCCACCATGCCCAGCTAATTTTTTGATTTATTGTTGAGATGAGGTCTTGCCAAGTTGCCCAGGCTGGTCTCGAACTGGTGGGCTCAGGTAATCCTCTCACCTTGGCCTCCCAAAGTGCTGGGATTATAGGCGTGAGCCACCACACTCGGCCATGAAAGGATTTTTTTTTTTTTTTTTTTTTGAGTTGGAATATCACAAAACCCACAAAGGAGTGCCGTGGCTGCTCCCCGCCCCTGCAACCATGACCAGCTGGGCGCCGGC
>CAUYQG010040597.1:0-106067 GCA_963574415.1 Tarsius wallacei
ATGTTTTGCTGACGTGGAAGAGATTAAACAAAACAAAAACAAAATAAAAACAGCAGAAACACTAAAAGGCATCAAAATGGACAAGTTCAAAAACTTTTGAGCAGTGGAAAAAGCATCTCCGTAGGTATATTGCATCAAGCAAAGAGTACTCTGAAGGTGACTGAAGTTTAAGCATGTAAGAATAAATATACAATGTTTTATAAATAAATTTTCTTTTTTCTGAGGGGGTCGCCTTTCATTTTCCTCTTTTGAACTCAAAACCAGGTTTTCAGCTCTTCAGTGGTCCTCTCCACCTGGATGTCCAAAGATGCCCTTTTAGTGTTTCTGCTGTTTTTATTTTGTTTTTGTTTGTTTTGTTTAATCTCTTCCACATCAGCAAAACATTTCCCTTTGAGAACTTTTTTCTTCAGGGGAAACAGAAAAAAAGCCGCTCAGGGCAAGATTGCGTGGGATGGGGGGGTGGGGCACAAGTGTCATGCCGTTTTTGGTCAAAAGCTGCTGAACACTCAGCACAGTGTGAGTAGATGCACTTGTAAGTCACCCATCATGAAATGGGGAAAGCCGTTGAAAGAATCTCCAAACAAAATTCACTGAAGCCAGATGCAGTCTCCCAGCAATGCTAGTAACTGATGCTGATGCTGATGGGTTCCTAGAACACTTACTTAGCAGGGGAAGCCTATACTCCAAGGGACCTGCCTTTCAAAAAGTAATTCCATTCTTTTGGGTGGTCCCCCCTCATATGTAGCAGAAATAAAATATGGGATCCCGTCAGCATTAGACATGGCATGTGATTTGTACAGTGGGTGAGATTGTCCTGGAGAAACTAGGTAGCAAGGCTCACCAGCTCAAACACTACTAAGAGTGGGGTGTTGACAGAAGTGTACATAGTGACCTGGTGTAAGAGAATAGTTGCTGAGCTGCTTTTCTTGCAACGAATCTAATAACCGCCCAGCCACACAGCCCTTGAAAACACTCAGCCAAGCAACATTGCCATAAGCCCTTTGCCTCTGCACACCAGACACCCCGGGGTCTGAGCCTACTAGGTCTGGGTCTATGGAGGAAACTTGAGTGCTGCCCAGGCCAGAAGAGAAGGGCACTGAGGCCCAGCCCCTGAGGGACAACCGCATGCAAGGGCTAGGGCCAGGAGCTAGTGAAAGAGGCAGAGGAAACGCAGATAGAAATGGAGGAGGAGAACAGGGGTAGGGCTGCATCTGGAGGCCAAGGGAAGGGAGTACTTCAAGGAGAGGGTTGTCAACAACGCCACATGCCCCTGAGAAGTCATCTGAAGTCCAGAGAGAGGTATTGGCACAGAGTTGATAAGCCGGACATGCTTGGTGTCCTTTGCCACCAGTAGACGGATGGGGGAAGAGGCCAGGGAGGCAGTGAAATTTGTAAGTGGAGGCAGGAAACATAGATGACTCTCTTCAGAGGGGCAAGAAAGAGGAAAGCAGCTGGCTTGAGGGGGAGCCATGGTTGATAGAGGGTTGTTTGTAGGATAAGTGGGGCTTGACCATGTTTGTAGGGACAGGGGACACAGAGCCAGTGGGATGGAGGGATCTGAAGACTGTATAAAAATGAAATGAGGTTTGGATCAAAACTCCAGAGGAGGCAGAGTGCATCGTATCCTGGGAAACAAATGGGATACCTCTTTCTCCAGGATAGGAGGAAAAGGTAGAGAAAATCTTAGATGTAGGGGCATGTATTTGTAACTGGAATCCTTGCAAGTGTGAATCTAGGGTGTCTGTTTAAGACAAGGCATTGGTGGGGGCAGGATGAACATGGTACTGTCTACATCACTTTGAACACTTACTCCCTTGTGCCAGGCATTGTTTAGTGTTCTTTAGGAATGACTTTCTTTGATCCTTAAAGGTAGTTGGCATACCCATTTCACAGCCCACAAGGAGAAGTTAATTGCCTGGAAGTTAACCTTGAACCTGCTTCCTCCTTTCAGCAGGAATCCTGGTCCACCCAGGTGAGTGCCCCGCCCACATTCCCACCACCACCTCCCTGCTTTCCTCTGTGGGCCCCTTGCAGACAGGCAGCAGGGCGGAAGGCCATGTTTGTTTTGCTTTTATTGTTAAATAATATAAATCTCTTGGCTGCACCACCCGCTGGGGACATGAGTTGTGTGTCTTCGCTGCACAGTTGCTAATGAGACAGTTAATCATTTGTTTATTCTGTAGGAAGAGAGATGGTGGCCATATCTCTCAAACCAGACGCGGGGCTCCAGGACCCTCGGGAAGCTGCCTGCCCCTGGCACATGAGTCACCCACAGTCCCAGAGCAATCCTGCCCTGCAGGTCCATCATCTTCTTCCCCAAGGAATTGGTCTGAATGCAGGATCAGCTGAAGATGATTATTATTACTGTTATTGCAGCTATTATTTTTAAAAAATACTCCCTTCTCTGAGATGAAAAAAAAAGTAATTTGCAAAGATGCTTTGTTGGGAGATAAGTAGGCTTCCTCTTGGGCACAGGGGTTTATCTCACTCATGCACAGGTTCCTAGAGGTCGTGCAACTCACGAGATAAAGCTCCGGGATCCTCCCCGGGGAAGGCCAGAGTCAGCATTCAGCTGTTTTCCTAGTTCCAGGGTTAAAGAGGTGAAATCAGCTATGTTCCTCCCGCAGGCTCCCTGGGGCCGAGGCCGCTTTTATTAGAGCAAATCAGGCCTGTCCAGGAGCTGTGCCGTGGGGGAGGAGAGAACCGGGAGGAGGTGAGGAGGGGCTGGACTGGGCTGGGTGTGTGGGGTGATTGCTGTCTGCACCTGGGCTGCCTGATCTGCGTCATTGTCTTAAAGGGCTCTCAGTCTCATCTATTTGTATGCGGTTAACATCCTCCTGCTATTTTCTTGGTGTTTGGATAAATCCTATTGCCTGAAGCTTATATTTCAATTAACTGGGTCCAACTGTCTGTGTCCGGAGGCACAGGGGCGGGGCTGGGGTGACTGTGTTTTCCCGCTTGGCATTGCATCATTGGCAGTCTGTCTGACTGGCTGTCTTCAGTCTGCCGTCCTGGAGGCTGCCCCACTCTGCATAACTGCATCCAAGCCAGGGGCAGAACGGCCGGGCCTGGCTTCTGTGTTAGGAGTAGCTGATCACTGGAGCAGCAAGCAAGAGCACACAGTGGGGTGGATTCAGCCCCGTCGGTTTCTAGCTTTCTCTCTGCTTTGCCCTGGCACCCGAGCAACACATTCTGCTGTTAGTCTCTTATTCAGCCGTATTTCTCTTTATCTCGTCCTTCTTTCTCCTCTGTTTTCTTCTCCCAAATTCTGCTTTTTATTTATCTATTTTTGTCATTATCTTTGAGTTGGGTTCTCACTCTGTCACCCAGGTTAGAGTGCACAGTCACAGCTCACCGCAGCCTCAACCTCGTGGGCTTAGGCCATCCTTCTGCCTCAGCCTCCCGAGTAGCTGGGGCTTCAGGCATGTACCACCATGCCTGGTTAATTTTTTTATTTTTATTTTGGTAGGGATGAGGTCTTGCTATGTTGCCCAGGCCAGTCTCTAATTGTGAGGCTCACATGATCTACTCATCTCAGCCTCCCAAAGTGCTGGGATTATAGGTGTAAACCGCCATGCCTGGCCTATAAATTCTCCTTTTATCCTCTGCACCTTTCCTCTTGTTATTTCCTCTAAAAGAATTTTCTTCTCTTTTCTTCTCCTACTAATTCTTAGCAAAGTCCATACTTCAAGGCTCAATTCAAATGTCACCTTCTCCAGGAAGCCCTCCCACTGTTTTTCCCAGGCAGAATTGACTTTGCTTTCTGTGCATCTGATGACACGGATCTCACACCTCTGTCTCCCTTTTGAGGGCTAGGGCTAGCTTCTCTTTCTGTGTGTCCCACAACACAGCACCATACAGTTCATATTATTTCGCGGTTCTGAGTTTATTCTGGTTGGACTTTGTAGTGGAGTGGATGGTGGCCTCCAAGAGAAGTGTCACATCCTAGTTTCTGGAACCATGGCTGTAGCAGATGTTATTAAATTGATACTCTTAAGATGAAGAGATCACTCTGGATTATCCAAGTGGATCCTAAATTCAATGACAAGTATCCTTATAAGAGACACATAGGGGAGATTTGGCAGACCAGAAGAGGCAAAGGTGACGTGAAGTTAGAGAGAGATGAAAGCGATGTGGCCACGAGCCAAGAAATTCCAACAGCCACCAGAAGCTGGAAGAAGCCAGGAAAGACTCTCCTCGAGAGCTTTCAGAGGAAAGCGACCCTGTCAGCACTTGATTTCAGACTTCTGGCCTCTGGGACTGTAAGAGAATTCATTTCTGTTGTCTTAAGCCACCCAATTTGTGCTAATTTGTCACAGCAGCCCTAGGAAACTAATAGAAAGCTAGTGGTTCTTCTTCTCTGAAAGGCAAGATGGGAGAGGCAGGAAGAACACAAAATATCAGAATGAGGAACCTGGAACCTTCCTTCTGTGACCACCTTGGCTCCTTCTGCTGTATTTTATACTGTCTAGGCCTTGTTTCTCCTGCACCAGGCCTGTGTGGTCTGGGACAGGGCCTTGTGGTAGTGCGAGTGTCAATGCTGAATAAATAATCCTAATTATAATGCCAATACGAGCAACTACCACTCATCTGATCTTTGTCATATGCAGAGTACTTTGCCCTACCACATGGCCTTTGGTCTTTATGTTAAGTGAGGTGGGTGTTGGCATCTTCATTTTGCATTTGGGGAAATGAACAGTCAGAGGTGCCAGGGGCTTGTGCACCACCACACAACAGGGGTGACTGAGCCAAGGCTTCCAAAACACTTGTCTTTTGGTTACGCGTCCATTTCTTTTTAGCTGTATGCATGATGTCCTTTGGTTATGAGACCCATGAGTCCATTTTTTTTTTTTTTAAATTCTTAAAATAGGAATGTGGCTGGGCACAGTGATGCATGCCTGTAATCCCAGCACTTTTGGAGGCTGAGGTGACAAGACTGCCTGAGCCCAGGAGTTTGGGACCAGCTTGGGCAACTTGGCAAGACCTTGTCTCTACAATAAATTTTAAAAATTAGCCAGATGTGGTGATGTGTGCCTGTAGTCCCAGCTACTTTGGAAGGTTGAGGCGGAAGGATTGCTAGCCCAGTAGGTCGAGGCTATGGTAGCCGTGACTGTACCACTGCACTCCAGCCTGGATGACAGAGATTCCAACTCAAACAAACAAAACCAGAAATATTCTTCACCTGAGTTAGAGATACCTGGTTTTCTTCTTTTCTTCAAGGTGTGCTCAAACTCAGTAAGGTTTGGCCATAGTGGAGAGGCTGAGAGGAGGTCATTTATTCAAGGGTCTTTAATTTAAAAGGAAATCTTTGTGTATGCGAATCCTCTGTTATTGTTTGAGTAGGCTGCCGGGGCGCTTCTGTGCATGTGTGGTTATGTGTACACGTATTGGTGCATGGGTGTGTGTGCACTCTGCCAGCTCTTATCCCCCTCTGGTGGTCACTGGCATAAATCCATCACTTGGTCATCTAAAATGCCAATGAAAGGAAGATCAATAGGCCCAGGAGAATCCAGGGAGACTCAACATAGTTAGCCTGGCTTATATTTGTACATTCTCTTCTTAAGAGTTACAGTGGCTGCTTCTGCTCCCCAGATGAGGCACCTGTCTCCAGGTCAGTAAGAGTGTCACATCAATGGGAAGAAAGTGAGCTTGGAGTCTGACATACACAGGTTCTGCTTCTTTGTATCTACTGGGGGTGCCCAAAAAAATGTATATGTATTTTAAGTGATGTTAAGAGATGTTCACTGTAATCAGAAGTGTCTGGACACTGGTGGTAACCACTTTGAGCACGTCTTATAATTGCAGAAGTCAAACATGACTTGTATTCATCTTTGTTATTGGTATATATTAAATATTATAATTTTAATACCGTTTTTTTCCTTTCTTAAAATTTTCCTCTCTTAAAATATGTTTTTTGGGCACCTTCTGTATATTGATTTGAGTTATTTAACCCTGACAGTCCACATCTGTAAAATGGGATAATAACAAATACCTTCCTCCCAGAAGTGTTACAAAGGTTGTGTGAAATAATGTAATTAAAGTACCAGATACGTAGTAGGCACTTAGTCATTGTTTATTATCTCCCTCTTACCCACACATGATTCATGCTACTGTTACAATTATGCTTTTATTGTAAGTCACACTTTTATCTAGGGAGAACTTAGTAGTTTTGTCACATTATTCTTTAGTGATGATGCCTGTTTTGCGAAGGGGAAACCAGTGACTTGAAGAATGAAATATTTCAATTCCACATCAAATCGGAGACAGGGCTTGCATAAAAATAGGGGTGCTCATTTTTCTCCCATAAGTGGAAGTGGGATTAAACTAATATTTATTGGCCCCCTTAATATAAGCCAGGTCTTTTATGCAAATATTTTATTTAAGTCTCACAACAGCATGATGAGATTGATAATGATATTATCCCCATTTTATGGGTGAGGAAACAGACTTAGGGAATTTCCGTTGCTATAGGTTACTTAGCAGATGGACGGCCATGTTGCCTGGCTCTCCCTGGCTGCTGCCCTGGGAATTCAGAGAAAATACAGCTCTGGGAGAGCCCATGTGTAAGGATTAATCTAGAGAAGCCTCTTTATCACCCACTGTGGCCAGAGAACATAGTCTGCAGCTCCAGGTTGCTAGTTTCCTCCCAGTCATTCAGCTTTTGAGGGGAGGGGGAGTTAGACTAGAACCTGGTCGGTAATGTAATGTAGGACCCAAGGGGTTTCCACAGGTCCTGCTGTTTATGGGCCTCGTGTCCATTATCATTTCAAGGAGTGTTTGCATAAGGCCACCGAAGGTGTCTAATGTAAAGCTGGTTGTTAGTTTGAGTAAGTATAGTTAGACTAAAAATAGAGCCCATTGTATCTGTTCTCCTTGACTTAGATTCCAGAGTCATGTCTTGTTAACCAATTAACCAAAGCTTCTAGTCATCTTTCTAGGCTTTGCAGAGCAGTGGAGGGACTTGTGAGTAATGGGGGTGTGAAGGGAGCAGAAGGGAGGCTGAGGAACTACCTATGAGCTGGGAAGACACTTTGTCACATAGTCTGTTTTCCCTCTTGGTTTCTGGAAGACCTGTGTCCTGGTTCTTGATCGACCAGCTTTGCAGCCTATAAGTTGTGATCTCTCTGGGACGCGGGTTGTGAAATAAAAAGGTCAGACAAGATGATATCTAGGGTTCCATTCAGCTATAAACATATGTTGGTTTTTTGAGACTTAGTGCAGCCAGAGGGCCTGAGTAGTGAGGAGAGGCAGACAGCCTTATCAGATGGAACATGCAGCATTTCAGCAGGGTACAGAAAGAGCCTTAGTGGCTGTCTCTAGATATGCAGCGGGTCAAGAAATATTCATGGATGGGCATGCACGTGGTGGTTGGCATTAGGCCTCCCCTCATGTCTTCCGTCCTCTATGGTGTCTTGGGCACATCTTTATTAAAATATTTACCGGGTTCTAGTGTCTTGGGACAGCAAGTTTCTCACTAGACTGTGAGCTCCCTGATGGGAAGGACCAAGTATTCCTCATGGTGATTGTTGAAAGAATGAAGGTGTCAACCAAGCTCTTTTAGATTCCAGTGTCTCTGGAGATGTTCTTATGCATCATTTTTGTATTTTTGATCTCTTCTCAATTGGACAAAGAGCCTGAAGCTCCCATTAGGAAGGGTAAGCAGAAACGAGTTGGTCCTTGCAGAGACAGTGAGCACTGAGAGTTGTATCTGTGGTTCTGGTCAGAAACCCCGCTCACCCATAGCCCCTGGGATGGAAGCTTCCCCGCAGTGATGTGAGTGGGAGGCCAAACTAGATGTTCACTGGCTTACAGCCTTGCCACAGTTCTTATGCCCATTGCTGGCCTGTGGCTGGGCACAGCAAGCTTGGCAGCGTGTACACCTGACCTTGTCTATAACCATTAACCAGCCATCATGTCCACAGTCTTTCTCTGCCTATACCCTTCTGGACAGTCACTGGAGACATTATTATTTTTAAACTCAGCGTAAGTCCTGCTTTCTTCAGATTTGTGGGCTACTCCTTCAATTCAGCCTCTCCTTCTTCCCCACATGCTATTTTTAATCTTAATACCAGGTCAGTGAGTTGAGGGGGCCTAGGGAAGGAAGTTTAAAAGAGACCAAAGATACACATACAAATGTCCGTTGAATACACACTGTGTGCTTGACATCTTGCTCTAGGCTTTATGTTGCCTCATGTGTAGTCTTTTTTTTTTTTTTTTGAGTTGGAGTCTCACTCTCTTGCCCAGGCTGGAGTGCAGTGGCATGCTGACGGCCACTGCAGCCTTGACCTGCTGGGCTCAGGCGATACTTCCCAGTAGCTGGAACTGCAGGTGTGCACCACCATGACCAGCTAATTTTTTCTGTAGAGATGAGGTCTCACCAAGTTGCCCAGGCTGGTCTCAAACCCATGGGCTCAGGCAATCCTATTGCCTTGGCCTCCCAGAGTATGGGATTATAGGCTTGAGCCACTGTGCCTGGCCTATGTGTAGTCTTTTAAACAGCCCTATGAAGAATGTGTGAATCTCCAATTTTACAAATGCAGCACCTGAGTCTTAGGGTTGTGAAGTAAGTGTCCAAGATCACATGGCTAGTGAGAAGCAGGGCTGTGTATCCCCAGAGTCAGTGTGTCTTTTCAATGTATCATCATTATTTCCCCAGAGGCTTTCCTCATAGCCTCCCTATGTTAGTTATACTCCATACTTTCAACTAAAGGATCGAGTGATGACATAATATTTAAGTGTCTAGCCCTGGGCCAGGCACAAAGCAATAATCTGATAGGCTTTCACAGATGTTGCTGCTGTGTTCACGTTTGATAGCTCAGGGCGCTTCATGATATTTTGGAATGTGAAGCGAGAAAACAAGGTTGGTTACTTGGAGAGAGTTCATCTTTAGTAGGAGGATAGATATAACTGATCATTATATCTAGGTAGACTTTATTTAGTAAAGAATGAGTAGCTGCTCTGTGAAAGGTTACATTTGCTTCGGCCTAGGTCAGCGGGTGAAGGTGTCGTTTCTCGTCTCCAACTTGTTTCTAGGTGGTTTGTATTGCCATACCTTCTAAGTGTCTATGCAGTGTTCTCAGGGTGCCTGTCATAATTCAGCATTCCAGAATTCAGTGTCTGAACTTTTCTTTGGAAACTAGCATTGTGTGCCACTAAAGAATGGTGCTGGGCCCCTGTGTCTCTCTGTCCATGGTGCTCAACTCAGAGCTCCTAGGATGCAGAAGCAGATGGTATCGCATGGTCCCTCTCTTCTCCATAGCTTTCCTGAGCTGAGAGACCAGACCACTGTGAAGAGAAGACTGGTTTGGGAGTAGGAGATCTGGTTACAGTTTCAATCATTTGCCGTGTTGCCTCAGGCAAACCACCTAACCTCTCTGTTTCAATGTTCCCCTTGGTAAAATTGAGTTGCTACACTCTGTCATTCATCTCGCCGAGTGCTGCTGATTTCTGTGTGAGTAAATGAGATAACAGATGCTAAAGTGGAATATGAGTACTCGGTATGATTATACTGCTAGTGCCGCTCAGTCTTTTAATCATACATTTTGACTGTATCGTTTTAATTCATTCAGGCACCCTAAGGCCTAATAACATATAATGCAGTGAGCAGGAAATCAAACAAACAGATAAATGCACTAGGGGGAAAAAGAAATAACTTTTTTAATGTGTTGCTTGCAAGTGCTGCTGTATGGCTGTATAGCTTAGGGTGTGTCTTTAAGGGGAAAGATAACGACCGGTGAGGGGTCAGCCCCTGCCTGGAAGGAGAGAAGAGGACAAGGAAGATCATCCTCCACAAGCCCCCAGGGGAAAAGCTACTTGCTGTCACAGGGCCTGAAATCTCACCATTAGCTGATTTTAAAAATAATTGGATTCAAGAGGTACACGAGCAGGTTAGTTACGTGGGTATATTGCATGATGGTGAGGTCTGGGCTTCTGTGGAGCCCGCGACCCAAATAGTGAGCGTGGTGGCCATTACCTAGTTTTTCAGCCCCTGCCCTCTTCCCTCCCTCCCCTGTAGGAGTCCCTAGTATCTGCTGCCCCACCCTTACGTTCCTGTGTACCCAGTGTTTCACTCCCATTTATACCTGAGAACATGCGGTATTCAGGGGCTTTGTTTGTTTGTTTTTATGTTAGTTTGCTTAGAATAATTAGCCTGAGTTTTTAAGCTTGGTATTCCTTGTCCTTGACAGAATGGTTTCAGGTTCTCTTTTTGAGTTAATCATGCTTGTGATGGCCTGGGAGCTAGAGATAGCATCCTTGGGTTTAAGTTCTTCTTTCCCTGGTTATAGACATACCACAGAGTAAGTGAGACTCTCGTCTCCTTACTTTCTTCATCTGTAAAATGGGCTCAATAGCAGTAATACCTCTCATATGGGGTGATTAAGAAGGCACGATTCAGCCGGGCTCGGTGGCTCAGCCTGTAATTCCGCTCCTTGGGAGGCTGAGGTGAGTGGATTGCCTGGGCCCACGGGTTCGAGACCCGCCTGGGCAGGCGAAACCTCGTCTCTACAATAAATCCAAAAAATTAGCCGGGCATGGTAGCGCCCGCCTGTAGTTCCGGCTACTCGGAAGGCTGAGGCGGAAGGATCGCCGGAGCGCAGCAGGTCGGGGCTTTGGTGGCCGGGAGTGGCCACTGCACTCCAGTCTGGGCGACGGAGTGAGACGCCAACTCAAAAAAAAAAAAAAGAAGGCACAATTCAAAAAAGAGGCTGTGTAAAAGTGTATAAATATTAGTTGTCATTCTTAGTCCCTGACATGTTCTAGTCAAAGCATTCCACAGACGAGTTCCACCCTTTCCCTTGTTTGTGCTGTTGTTTGTGCAATCACTTTTACCAGGTGCCCCTTCTCTCCCTCTTCCTGTTAAAATCTTACTCCTTTAAAGCACAAGCCAACTACCACCTTCTCTGACCACCCCTACCATGAGTAATTTTACTCCTTTGTAGAACTCCTGAGGAATCAAGTGTCTTTGCTCTTCACTTTATTATCCCCTTGCACTGGTGGTAGTGTTGTTGTCTAAGTACATTTGTCCTTTCCTAAGTAGATTATATGAGCCTGAAAGGATGATGTTGGGTCTGGTTAGCACGGTGCCTGGCATACAGCAGATGCTCAATACCTGTTTGGATGAACCCCTTGGAGGGATGTTACACAACGCTCATCCCCTTAGGTATTCCTTAAAACATGAGCTTTGCTGGAGAAGGTGACGCATTAGGTCCCGGCCACTTGCTGTACGTAAAGAGCACTGGGCTTGGGTACCCTAATGGCGGCGGAAGGGAAGAGCTGGAGAGAACATACTGAATGAGGAAGCAGGAGTTGCTAAGGACTCATTTCATCGTTGGGGCAGTTTTTCCCGGCCTGGTCGTGGTCTTGAAGATGCTGTGAAATCAGTGTGTTGATTTGAAAAAATAGTTTATAAGCACAGAACTGGGGCAAGGGCTAGGATTTCCAGACACAGGAAATTGTGTAATATGTAGGCCTGCCAGAAGGTGGCACACTGCCATTAATTCCACGGTCTGGCTACTCTGCTCCTGGGATCCCCCCAACTGGAGTGGGTGTTGATGGCTAGCTCGCCTCCGCATTCTGTGTGGTTCGACGCTTCCTTCTTCTTATCCCCTCCCCTGCTTTCAATGCCCTCTGCTTCTTTATGCTATATAAAGATGAAGCTGACCCCCGTGTGCAGGCTGGGAGGGTCTTCCATGGGGAAGGTTCCGGCTGAGATGGGACAGGGGTGTCTCAGCAGGTTCTTGACTCCTGTAGAGGTTCAGAAACAAACTCAAACCAAATCACACCCTCTGCATTGCAGTCTCCCTTCTGGGTTCTTAGAGAGTGAGTGGTCAGTGCATTTTTGGACAAAGGAGGTAAAAGCGGAAAAATCACTCTTTTTTTTGTTCTTTTATCTCTCATTGTCTAGGCAGACCCTCATTTTTAAAAAATATCTTGTCTGAATTGTAGGAATAGCACCTCTCTCTATGTCTCTTTCTCGCATCACTCCTATATGGTGTTTTGTTCTCTTTATAGTGTCATCACATTTTTTGTGTTTTCACAAAATATGTCTAATGATGTGGCACAGGTATTTTTCTCTTTTTTTTTTTATGAGAGCTTTCATATTTAGAGTTTTTCAAAGACTTTTTGCATGCATCATTTAATTTGGCCATCACAACAGCCATGAGAAGTTTCGGGGCACTGGTTTTTTGTTTGTTTGTTTGTTTGTTTGAGTTGTTGCCCAGACTGGAGTGCAGTGGCCGCTCCCGGCTACCACAGCCTCGACCTGCTGGGCTCCGGTGATCCTTCTGCCTCAGCCTTCCGAGTAGCAGGAACTACAGGTGAGCGCTACCACACCCGGCTAATTTTTTTGATTTATTGTAGAGATGAGGTCTCGCCAAGTTGTCCAGGCGGGTCTCGAACCTGCGGGCTCAGACAATCCACTCACCTCAGCCTCCCAAGGTGCGGGATTACAGGCTGAGCCACCGAGCCCGGCTTTTTTTAAAAAAAAAAAGTAGAGAGGAAGTCTCACTATGTTGCCCAGGCTGCTCTTGAATTCCTGGCCTTAAGCAGTCCTCCCACCTCCACCTCCCAAAGTGCTGGGATCACAGGTGTAAGCCACCACACCCAGTCCAGGGGCACAGGTATTAATATCCCCATTGTACAGATGAAAAAACTCATATGCAGGAAGGTAAGTGGTTTTTCTCAGAAAGTATAAGAAATACAAGAACTCATTTTTCTGGTTCCTAATGTACTTTACTATCCTGCTTCTTAATATGGATGATACTTACAAGTAAGGCCAAAAAAGGAAGCCATGACCTATGCAAGGGTCTGCAGTCAAAGACACTGTAGACTGGGCTGGAATTAACATCTCCTGATTCTCACTTCAGCATTCTTTCTATTCCACTAAGGAGTCCTTCCTCGTAATCTAACAAGCTATTGGCCGTCTGTCCAGCTGCCTCATTTCCTGTGTCTTCAAACTCTTGAGTGAGATCAATCAGCATGTGACAGACGGTCCCACAGGTGGATGCAAAGTTCACCAGTTATCATTATTTTAAGTTAAAAATGGATAAAAACAAAGATAAGAAAGGAGTCCATCAATGTGCTAACAATGGCTGTGTGTGGGCAATGGGATGATGGGCAATTTGTTTTCATTCTTCTGTGTTTCTGTATTTTCAAAATTTTCTTCAATGAGCTTTTATTAGTTTTATAATAGCAAGCATTATAAAGTGGAAAAAAGAAAGGATTGTGGTACCGGTATTAGGTGTGTGCATGTGGCTGTGTGCGTAGGGGTGGCAGTCCCACATTACATTAGATTGAACTGAGGCTGGAAAGGGCAGGAACCATGGGCCAATCTTCCTCCCACCACTGACAGGGCATTCTGTCACTCTCTGGTTCCCATTTCTTCCCTAAAGTCTACACTTTGCTCTCTCCTTGGAGCTCCCGGTTGATTCCAGAAACCACAAGCACACACCGGCCTGGTAGGCTGGGGCAGGTGGGGGCCCTGGAGCCTGGAGGATCAGAGCCTCACCCTCCCTTGGCGGAGCTGCGGGCCCTGAGCTCCTCACACCGCCTGCTGTGGACTTATGTAACACATTCACAGGACTTCATTTTCCAGTAGATTGAAAGCAAAGCCGCTGTTGATTTTCTCCAAAAAGATCTATTTGGAAGTGCAATTGCCTGGAATTACATGGTGGCACGAGAGGCCAGACCTTGCTGTAAATAACTTTCCTCTCAGCCACATAGAGGCCCGGCTGGAAGTGGTGTCTGTGAGATGACGGTGTTTGGGGTGTGTGTATGTGTGTGTGTATGTATACACATGTGCATGGTCTTGGAGCCTTTGCTCAACTTGCTGTCATTTCTTCTACCTGTGGAGCTTTGTATCTAAATGAGGGATGAGGGCAGAATGGGGGAAGGGCTGGGGTTGTGCTTGTGGGTCCTTTCATCAGCTGGTATATAGGGCCTCTCTCTGGCTACCTCTGCCCTCTGCCACTGCGGGATCTTGGACTGTGTGAGGTCGAATGACTCATGCACACATTGTGGGGTGGCCCAGAGAGCAAGCTTTCAACTTGGACATATTTGAGTTCTAGTGCCAAGTGTGCCAATTACAACTTACGGGACATTAGACAATGACTTATATATCTGACCATCTCTCTCTCTTTTTTTTTGAGTCAGAGTCTCACCCTGTCGCCCAGGCTGGAGTGCAGTGGCACACTGCTCACAGCCACCGCAGCCTTGACCTGCTGTGCTCAGGTGATCCTTCTGCCTCAGCCTTCCAAATAACTGGAACCACTGGTGTGTGCCACCACACCCAGCTAGTTTTTTGATTTATTGTAGAGACAAAGTCTCGCTGTGTTGCCCAGGCTGGACTCCAATCTGTGGACCCAGGCAATCTCACCTCGGCCTCCCAAAGTGCTGGGATTACAGGCTTGAGCCACTGCACCTGGCTTGACCATCTCTTTTTACACATTAAAACAAGCAAACAGAATTACTGGCGATAAGTGTGGGAG
Source organism: Tarsius wallacei (assembly GCA_963574415.1). NCBI lineage: Eukaryota > Metazoa > Chordata > Mammalia > Primates > Tarsiidae > Tarsius > Tarsius wallacei. The sequence continues at coordinate 14,487 of CAUYQG010040597.1, forward strand.
TTGAGAATACCTACGTGTCAGTCAGGTTGTGAGGATGAACGGAAGTGATGCTGGAGAAATCCTACTGCACAGTGTCTGACACGTGGTCCATGCTCTGTACGTTTAATTCTATTCTGTGTCTTGCCTTGCCTCTCATGATGGATTGAAATAAGAAGCAAAAGCAATGGGCTTGGAACCAGGATGCTCTCAGCCAAAGCTGTGAAACATGCAAGGTCTGGGGCGTTTTCCTTCTTTCTATGCTCCCTTCCCATATAGACAGCCATAACAACATGCATGATTCCCTCAAAGAAGGATGGGAAGAAATGAACTCACACTGCAGCAGATGGAACTTAATGCTGTCTTCCTCGGGTGGGCATTTGTATTTTAAGAGTCCTGCGTGGGCAAGTAGAGGACAATGTTTAACCCAAAGATGGCAACATTTTATGCAGAGTGGCATTTAGATAGAAGAGCTATTTTTAGATTAGAAAGTCTTACACTTACTCAAGCCATTATTCAGACGCCTTATCTTGCAGGCACTAACATGGGATTGTGTGTTAGCTTGAGTGGACATTTTTCTCTAAACTCATGTGGTACTCCTTTTCATATTTTCCTATCAAATCTAGAAGATAATAGAATCTAGCAAACTATGGTCTGTACCCTCAGGAGGAGACTTCCAGATAATTCTGGAAAAGATATCCAGCCACCCACCCGTCCAACATTTATTGGAATCCTACTCTGTATAATAAATATTGCCAGCATTTATTAAATATTTTGTCAAACTCTTAAGTGCGTTATCTCGGTTAATTTTCACTACTTCCAGTGATACTGTTACAGTTATGATATGCCATTATTACAGCAGAGTAGTTTAGAGCAAAGATGCTACTACAGCCAGGTTGCCTGTTCAAATCTCAGCTTACCACTCACTAATAGTGTAAATTTAGGCAAATTAATACTCCGGGCCTTGATCATCTTATATTTAAAGTAGGGTTATAATAGTAGTACTTCATAAGGCTTTTTTGAGCAGTAAGTGATTCAATATATGTAGTTAAATGTGAGTAATTCAATATATGGACTTAGAAGAATGTCTGGCTATTATTATCACCAGTAAACATCGGAGCACTGAGGATGAGGGAAGGGGAAGCGATTTTCTCAATGACACCCAGCTGGTGACAGATCCAGGTCAAGATTTCACGCCTTAGGACTCCCAGCCCAGTGCTTTTTTCCCTACTGTGAGGAAAGTATGCAGGATCTTTTATTTCTCCTGCGTGATCATCTCTCATGACAGCTGTCAGTCATGAGAAACAGTGTCTCAGAGTGGCTGAGAATCTTAGAACAATGGAAGAGTTGAGAGCTTGTTTAATTAAACCCTAGTGCCTGAAAGCATGTAAAAAAAGTTTTCTCACAAATTGGGGTCAATTTAGGTGGCCACCTCAGCTTGGCAGCTGCAGCTTAAACAGCAGTTAGTGGGCTTATTAACAAATGGCATCAAGGCCGACATGGCACCAAGAGCTGTGTCTGGCATGGGCTGGCACTGAGGCTGGATCTAGAGAGGCTTTGCTGCTGGCTGCAACCACAAGACAAGCGTCAGCTTGCACCATGAACACAGATCAAGCTCTGGGTTTCCTTGGAAAAAAAATAAATGGCTGCTTCACAAGATATGATAACTAACCACTGGTGGAGTTGGGATAGAACATGGATGTTACATTTTCTGAAGAGTTTTTCTTTTCTTTATCTAGAGTGACCTAGAACAAGCCTTCAATAGGCCAAGTCCAATATGGCCTATGTGTTTCAGATGTAGAGCATGAGCCGGGGTGGGGGTGGGGGTCGCCAAGAAGAGCTTTGCCCTCTCCCCTCCCCTGACCTCTCCTGTTGTGAAGCCCACATTTCCACTATTAGAAACTCATTTTTTGAGGCATTGCTAGTGTTCATATTTCAAGAGTAACTTAATTTCTAATGTCTCCAAGAGATAACAAAATGTTGTAGTATCTCACACAGAACTCTCTTCCTCCCTGTTTAGATGAAGCAGGCAAGGAGCTACCTTGAGGCCAGTTAAGAACTGGAATATAGGCAAGGTGCCTTGAGAAGAAAGAGGGTGGATGGTGTTTCTAGTTCACCATTTTGCAAAAGCCCAGGCCTACTCTATACCTTTTTGCTCTGCAAACAGCTGCTGGAAGGTCTGATTGGGATTAAGTTAGAACAGGAAGCCATGATCCATTAAGAGTTTGTTCTTCCTTCTTTCCTTCTCCTAGCATAAGAAAGAGCATCCTATTTGTTATGGGTTGACCTGTATCTTCCCCAAAGATGTTAACGTTCTAACTCCCAGTACCTGTGAATGTGACCTTATTTTGAGTAGGGTTTTTGCAGATGATCAAGTTAACATGAGATCATTAAGGTGGACCTAATCCAGTATGAGAGTGTCCTAATCCTAATCCAATATGAGTGACAGTGTGGTGTTTTGGAGTCCAGGTCCATAGGTCTACCTCATGAGAGGAATATCTTCCCAGAGAGACCGTCAAGTATTAAAACGGTACCATACTCCTTAAGTGTAGCCTTTCCTCACCAAGGCTTAGAAGTGAGATTACACAGCCCTCTTTCATACTTCTACATCTTGAGTGCATGTCCTTATAAAAAGGGGACATTTGGACACAGAGATAGACACACAGGGAGGACACCATGTGAACACGAAGGCAGAGAGATCTGAGTGATACATCCACAAGCCAAAGATGGCCAGCAAAGCACCAGAAGTTGGAAGAGCGACATGGAACAGATTCTCCAATGGCCCTCAGAAAAAACCAACCCAACCAACACCTTGATCACAGATTTTTAGTCTCCAGAACTGGGAGACGATCGATGCATTTCTGTGAAGGAAATGCAATTCTGTTGTTTAGGTACTTTGTCACAGCAACCCTTAAAAACGAATACACCACTGAACCAAGATAATTAAGAGTAACCCCCCCCCCCTTTATCCTCCTTTCAGTATATATTAGGTGAGAAGCTTCTGTGTGCCAGGGATCATGCCAGTATCTTAGATGAGATCTTTGCTTTTAAGGAGTTCATAAACTGGGCAACCCCTTCGGTCCTCTCCCACTGTGGGAGCTTTTCTGTCCTCTTAATAAATCCTGCTTTCTTAAAAAAAAAAAAAAAAAAAAAGGAGGAGTTCATAGACTATCAGGGATATAGGTAAGTAAACAGACCATTATTAGCAGTAGGATGGTATTTACTGTCTGTTCTTCCTTTTAGACAGTTGACTTTCAACTTTGGCCATACTTTATAATCTCTTGGGAGCTTACAAAAACAAAACAAAAGAAAACCTATGTTTAAGCTGCACTCCAGGGCATTTTGATTTAAATGGCTTGTGGGGGAAACAAGGCATCAGTATTCCTAAGATTTCCTAAGAAATTCCAAAAGGCTGCCATTGTTGAAAACCACTGTTTTATTTATTTTATTTTTGTATTGAGTCAAGATCTCATTCTGTCACTTAGGCTGCAGTGTAGTGGCACAATTACAGTTCACTGCCACCTCAAACTCCTGGACTCAAGTGATTCTCCTGCCTCAGCCTCTCAGGTAGCTGGGACTACAGGTGAGCAGCACCATGACCAGCTAATTTTTTGTAGTGACGAGGTCTTGCTATATTGCCTAGGCTGGTCTGGAACTCCTGGCCTCAAGCGATACTCCTGCCTCAGCCTCCCAGAGTGCTGAGATTACAGGGGGTAAGCCACTGTGCCCAGCTGAAAACCATTGCTTTAAAATATGTCAATTATCAGGGCTCCATTCTAATCGAATTAAACTGAAATGGTACAGTTTTAAAATACTTCCCAGGTGATTCTAGTTGTGTAGCTCGTTTGAGAACCACTGTCTATCCAGTGAGGTAGGGATTGTGTCTTATTTAATGCTGTGGACTTTCCACACTGTCTGGCACAGAATAGACAATAATAATTGTTGGGCAGGGCATGGTGGCTCACACCTGTAATCCCAGCACGCTGGGAGGCCAAGACAGGAGGATTCCTTGAGCCCAGGGGTTTGAGACCAGCCTGGGTAACACAGTAAGATCTCATCTCTGTAAAAAATAAAAATAAATAAATAATTAGCCAGGCATGGTGGTGCGTGCCTGTAGTCCCAGCCACTCAGAAGGCTGAGGCGAAAGGATCTCCTTAGCCCAGGAGGTCAAGGCTGTGGTGAGTTGTGATCATGCCACTGCACTCCAGCCTGGAGAACAGAGTAAGACCTTGACTAAAATAACAACAACAACAACAACAACAATAATAATAATTATTGAGTCAGGATCTATAATGAGAAAAACATAAGGTGCACTGGTGCCTAGAAGATGAGGACCCAGGGCAGCTGTTGGAGAGCTGAGACCCAAAAGATGGGTCGATTTACCCAGCAAGGAAGAAAGAGAAGAGTGTTTCTGGCAGAGGGAGCAGCGTGTGTATGGGGTCAGTGAGCTGGTGGTGACTCGCACAGCTGAAGCCACGTCTGTGGGTGGTGAGAGGTAAGGCTGGGGAAGTGAGCGAGTGGGGACAAGCCTTGAAAGCCATGAGAAGGAGTTTGGGTTCTGCCTGAGTTCTGCCTGAAGCTTGCTTGAGGCGTTGGGCCATGCCCTTGCTTCTGTCCTGGGGGGCGTGGCCATGCTCTTGCTTCTGCCCCCTGGAGGGCGTGGTTATACCATTGCTTCTGCCCTGGGGGGCGTGACAATGGACTCCCAAATCTGAGCTTTGTTACCCTCGCCTTGGCGCTCACAGGGGTCCAGCGTGGGCTTAGAACCTTGAGCTTTTTCTCTTTGAGGCAGAAGCCCAGGGAGGGTGTGGTGTTTTGAGTCCAGGGAGATGGGTCTACAGATCTGGACTCCAAACACCACACCCTCCCTGGACTTCTGAAACCGGCAAGTATTGTAATTGCATCTCATTCCCTAAGTGTGACCTGCCATTGCCAAGACTTAGAAGTGAGACTTCCCGGCCCTCTTTCCATATCTCCACATCTTGGGTAAACCCTGGGGGAGTTTTCGCTCTCTTCACATCCTTCCTGGCCATTCCTTTGAATCCAGTTTTACCTGGATAACCCTGGACTGAAGGGAGAGGAGGAGGAGACCCAGAGTGATCTCCCCCATCTGGTCCCCTGAAGGGGGAGTCCTTGGACAGGGCAGATAGATATCTGAGGACGGGACCACACCCTTGTCCCTTGTTCACAGATCCCTTGGGTATTTGCTAGTCCAAGCCCTGCTGTTGGCAGGAGTGCCCGATTCAGTACTCTCTGCAGATTTCATTAACAGCCTGCCTGCTCCACTCTCAGTCCTTAATGAAGATGTTAAATAAAATGTGACGTTGTTATTGCCATTTGTACAGCACTTCATATTTACCAAGTGCCTTTAGAACATTTTCATTCTTTTCTAAGCAGTAGCCTCAAGAAATCAATTAGTACCATTGTCCCCATTCTAGGGAGGCAGGCCTTTAGAAGTTCATTGATTTGTGGAAAGCCCTGTGGCCAGTCACCCCAAACCCCATCGCCATGGGGATCTCTCTCCCTCCTTTGCCCAAAACTCAACTCATTGAGCTGCAGTGGATCCTCAGGGCCTGTCTGGTTTCTCACAACCCCCCTTCAAATTCCAGGCTCTGCTCCTCAAATATTATTCCTCTTCTCTGTTCTTATTGTGCTGTGTTTTTAGTTCAGTAACTGAACTTCTCTTAGTCTTGGTCTTCTCTTAGTCAATTTGAATGAATTTGCAAGTGAAATTTCTTGATGGGCATCAAATGTCTTGCTGATGGTCCAAACACACAGGCTCAGCTCCGGCCTGCCTCTTCCCATAAGCCTGTCAACCTTGCTGTGTGTGTGTCTGCCACGATCTGTCCTTTGTAAACAGTCGCAGGGCAAACAGCACTGTTGTCTTTCTGGATGTGACAACCATCCCTTTCAAATCAGAGGCCCCGGGTGACAGCATCTCTGAAGAACTAGGAGGGAAAATAAACGTCATAAAGAAAGGCCCAGAGAATTGCTCAAGTTGGCTTCCCTGAGCCTTGTCAGAGCAACTGAATAAGGTATATTCATGGGTTTGCTTCTCTCTCTGTGTTTTAGTTTTCTCATGTGTTAAATGGAGATATTAATGGAACCACGGGTATGGAGAGGGTTTTCTGCTTTAATGACTTCAGCATTTTGGGAGGGGATTTTTACAATACTATTTTTGCCTTCATGCTTTTAAAACCTATCACTGACTAATTTTCTGTCTCTACCGCACTGTTCATCCTCATGCGAACTTCTCTGTGTGTACTCCATTTCTGTCTCGGTCTCTCTCTGCTCGGCTTTCTCTTCCTTTCTTACCATCTCTCTCTCATTCTTATTCATTGTCTTCCGCTGCCCCAAATCTCATCACCCTCTTGTTCTGCTCCTTATCCCGGGCCCTGGAGAGATCTCTCCCTGCTGTTTCTGTTTCCTTTCCAGGCCCCGCAGAATTACTTCTTGATGGAGGATTTGTGGTGTGGTGTGGGATGGACACAGAGAGGGGGTGATGGTGAAATGATGCAATCCTTCCCCTCATTTTGTTATTGGGTGAGAGTGTGGGGTGATGATGGGGCTGTGAATATCTGAGGGCTTCCAGGTTCTTTGACTCAGGGAGCTACTTTCTGGTTGGGAGCAGGTGGCACTGAAGGTGCAGAATGGGTCCAAGGAGGACTGGGCAACACGTTGAAATTCTTTCAATGGAAAAAAAACATCGCACTGAGAATTAGGATTGTTAAGTTAGGAACTCTGAAGGGTCTGAGACTGTAATCTGCTTGCAAATACATTAGCCTGCCACAAGTATATATTTGTGTATTCATGAATACACATGTGTCTAAATATATCTATGTATGTGAATACACATGTACACTGCTGTTAGTATATATAATGACAGAAGATACACAACCTGGATCAAACACAAAAACCAGTGATTGTGTATGGCAAAAACAGCAACCAGGGCCATCTCTTGCATTCATTCTTTGAGTCAGGACAATATGCTAGGGGTCAGTTGGTACCTGTCTTTGCAGTGGGTTGTACGAAGGAGAAGACACCCACTTTAGATCCGACCTAGGACTGCTGGTGACCTGTTCATACTCTACCCTGAAGAGCGAGAGGTCCTTGTTTTTACTCTGGCCTGTGAGCAAATCTTCAGAGACAGGAATGTACTATCCTGGAATGTCTCTGGGGAGGGAGACATTCTCTGTCTTTCTTGTACAGATCAGGAAACAAATCTGCCTTCTGATCCAGAGTAAGACACTATATTTAGTTTTTAAGGATGTTTACTATGCAAACACCCTAGAAGAGTTTGTCATTACTGCCCTTGGTTCAGAGGACCCAGACCATACAGACATGTGAGATATTCTAGGAGAATTATCTCCCAACTAGGACCTTCAAGTATCAAATGAGAGGCTTAGATAACATTAGAGACATGGAAATGTGGGATGTGTGTACCACCAGTCTCCAAATCTGTGCCCAAGGCAGCCATCGCCGATTAATTGGAGTTTTCTGTTGCAAAATCCTAGGCAGTCTATAATACACTGATTTTTACCTAAGTTCTCTCTAGCTGTGTAAAATCATATGCTTCACATTTCCTCTTGTGTCCTGTCTTTTCTACTTTCACGAATCTGTCTATGTATCTATTTATGTCTTTATCTCTCTCTAAGCTGGGTAGAGGAGAGCATATCTTCTCGGGCAATTTTGTGGTTTGAGGTTTTCATATGAAACAAGTCCTAATCCTAAAAAGTATTCTCAATTTCATCTTGAATCTATGACACCTATAGTTATTAATGCAGAGATGCTTCCCTTGTAAACAGGGATTCATGGAATAATAGTTTCTCATGGTTACTTCTCCTTCTTACCACTGGCTATGAAGGGATTCTCCACGTTCCACTGGAGTGCTATGTTGGAACCATCTAACTAAGGAGAAGACTCTCAAAGAAATATGGTGCAGGGGAATGTGGACTTGGAGAAGGGAATTCTACATCAAAATAGCCTGAGACTTCTTCCAACTCAGAGTTTGAGTCAATGTTGCTTCCTGGACAATTGGAAGATGCACCTTTACCCTTTGAGTCAATTTGGACTCTATCCCCAGCACAGGTGATCTCTTCCTTCTTATGCTTTTTACTTCAAATTCTCCATGTATTCTGTGGGTAGATGTGGAGGTGTGGGCTCATGTGCTGGAGGTTCTGCTGAAGACCTGGTTCCATCTTATTGTTGCTGAAATGAAAGAAATCAAGAGAAAAATGGGAAACGTGTATGAACTGTGAGGAGGGCATCAAAAGATAGAGGATGCTGATTAGCTATGTGACCTTGGGCAGGTTACCTAACCTCTTTGTGCCTTGGGTATCCTTTCTTGAAAATGAAGAAGATAATGCCATCCTGGCTGTCTATCTCATGGGGATATTGGCAGAGCAAATGAGTTCATGTTCTGTGTATGAGGTACTTCAAGGAGAGATGCTGGATGAATGCAGAGTTTGCTTCTGCTGCCCTAAATCTCATCACCCTCTCGTTCTGCTTTTTATCTCATGGGAGGGCCTTCCTTTGCTGTTTCTGACTGATCATCCCACAGGGTTTCTGCCTTTGCTCCCTAGACCCTGCAGGATTACTTCTTGTTAGTGCCTGCTGAAGGATTTGTGGTGTCATGTGGGACATACAGAGAGTAATGGTGGAAAGACCCAATGTCCCCTCAGTTGCTATGGGGTGGTGGTATAGGATGATGGTGAGTATCACAGATAGTGACCAGATAGCTGGAGTCATGGGTAGTGAAAGAATTTACTTAAGTCAGATTGGAGTAGAAAAACAGGTTATTGAGTGCACTGCAAGGGAACAGCAGGCAGGATAGCAATAAGGAAGCTGTCTGCACTGAGCCAGTGCTAGTGGCTTGAGGTGCCTTTACAGTGGAGCTGACCTTTTCTGTTGGGTTAGGACACCCATCATGCATTAGGCTTCCCACTATGAAAATGAGGTAGTTCTGATTGGCTGATATTCGACTTTGAGTGTAGCCAATCATTGCTCAGTTGGAAGTTAACGCAAGATGGCTCTTGCATAAGATGACTTCCACAGTGAGGTAGTGAGTAGCTGAGGAGATTCTGGTTTTGTGTTTTGACTCAGGGAGTGTAAGGATATAGGAAACAACAAACTCAGTTCATAACACAGAGGACTTTTGTGACCCCGTCCATCAAAATATGTGGGGATTTTTCCCCACCAAGAAATCCTGCAGTAGACACCAGCTAGGTGGCTTCGAATTTAATTCTGACAGTACCTACCTGAAGCTAGCTTGAGATCTTACAAGAAGTTAAGAGCTGGGTCCCACAAGACTGTTCCCCACTTCAGATGCTGGTTGCAAGTAGTAGATTGTCAACTGTGCTCCTGACTGACCAGCTATAAATTGAGAAACCCCTCCTTGGGTTTGGTTAGTTTGCTAAAGCAGCTCACAGAACTCAGGGAAGCACTGTACTTAGGTCTACCCATGTATTACAGAGCTAGATGGAGACCTGCATAGGGGGAGGTAGACAGGGAGGGGTTTGGAGCTTCCATGCCCTTTCTGACCTACCATCCTCCAGAAACCTCCACATGTTCAGCTCTCTGGAAGTTCTTTGAACCCTATCTTTTTGGGGTTTTATGGATGCTTCAGTATGTAGGTACAATTGATCACATTATTGGCCATTGGTGATCACCTCAATCTTCAGCCCCTCTCCCTTTCCTGCAGGTTAGGGCTGGTTGGGGCTGAAAGTCCCAACCCTCTCTAGGCTTGGTCTTTCTGACCCCTATCCTGGAGCAGTGGAGAGGCCCCCAGCCACTAGTCATCTTATTGACATACAAAAGACACTATGGAGATTCCAAAGATTTTAGAAGTTGTATGCCAGAAATGGGATGTTGGAGTAAGGGGTGGGATGGGAGGTGTCAAAGAGCAGGGAAGACCAAATATGGTTTTCACACTATCATCGGGAGCTACTTTCTGGTCTGGGGCAGCTAGCACGGAGGGGTACACAACAGGTCAAAATGGGTATGGCTGTGAACACGAATCAAGTATAATAGAAAGGATCCGTGGACTGGATCTGAGATTCTGTCCCTCTTCAGTCACGAATTAGTTGGGATGTGGCATATGCCCTGGGAAGAAGCTGGTGGCCTGTGATCTTGGGATTTTTTTTTCTTCTTTTGGCTTTCTTGGCTTCCTGATGATAATTTACCAAAGGACCACCCAGCTTGCCTGCTCTGTACCTTTCTCACTTCCTTCCTCCCTCCCTCCACAAATATTTATTTATACCTCACTTGTAACTGAAGGTAAGCATCTCTGGAGTCAGGCCTGTTGGCATATGTCTAAAACTCTGAGAGAGAGATACTTGGAGAAACATTTTCAAATGTCCAAAAATAAGAACACAGTTTGTCAAATCCTAATCACAAGGTACAAGTTGGAATCCTGACACTAATGTTTTAGAATGTCCTAATATAGGTCAGCATTTTTCCTGGTATAACCCTCGTGAGTCTCCTGTGTATGCATGCATATGTGCAACTATATGAGACGTTTTGTTAATTAACACTGTGAAGCTAAGTGCTCAGGGAAAAAGGTACTGGAGGATTGTGTATCATCATTACAGAATTGTTTAGAAACACAATCAAGGAAAAACTGCAGAAAGAGGACAACATTTTTGTCAGAGTCATGTTGCCAACCTTAAGTTCGCTACAGAAGGGGGTTTTGCTCTGAGTGTCTTGGTGGCTACTTGGAGGTTCCTTTGCTATCTTCTTCCTCCTCTTCTTTTTCCTTGTCCTCCTCGTCCTCCTCCTCCTCTTCCTCCTCCTCTTTCTCCTCTTTCTTCTTCTCACAGAAAGATTCTTGCAAACATGCCTTATATGAATGCCGTGGCTGGTATGCAACCCATTTTGCACGCGTATTTTCTCAGGCTCTAACCTAGTTTGCATTCAGGTAATTCTGGTAATGGAACATTTGCCTCTTCTTTGGGGCACCATTTCCAGCATCTCTCCATCCAACCAGTTAGTCAGAGAACAGAGCCCTGGTGTAAGTAGTTAAAGAAGTATTTGTGGTACTGTGGGGAAAATAAACATATGACACGTCGACCTGTTTTAAGAGTAGGTTCAAGACTTCCCATTTTGTTCCCCTCAGCTGTCAGGGGTCACTGTAAGCTGTGAGAACTGCCAGGGCCCAAATCCTAAAAATACTTTTTTGCTAAAAAAAATTTGATTAGCAATCAGAATAATTGAAGTGTGGATTTCCAGGCTACTTCCTAAATAAAATGTGTGCGTAGGTGAAGTCAGACCAGATCTGCGCTCATCATTTTTCTTCCATTGAACAGGCAGTGCTTTGGGGCTGGAGAGAACTGGTTCTCAACTCCAGCTTTGCATTTAACAGCTGTGTGATCTTTAAATTTCCTCCTAATAAAATGAGGAGAGTAATACTTTCCCTGTGGCCTTGCATGAGAGAGAAATGAGATAAAGCCCCAAGCATAATGCCTGTTGCATCGAGCTCAGCACATGGTCATTTGCTTTCTTTTTTGAGGAAGAAGGCTCAGCTTCTTGGTCCTCTGCTAAGTGTACCCTAGATTCCCACAGGTCCCTTTGAATGCCTTGTTGATTGTTGGACACCTTCTGGGATGGGTGTGATAATGTCAGTGTCTAAGGTAGCCACGTCCCCACTTCTGTTGCAGAGACCAGGCACATTCAGAAGCAGAAGGGTAGATCTTCCGGGGTGACTGTCACCAGGTGCCACAGCATTCTGTGTCTATGGGTTTGCTTTGATAAGCAGATGGGGGCATTCACCCATTTTTAAAAAAATTTGTGACATTAGAGTTCAACATATGAGACACTAGAAGTAATTGTACCACGAACTGACACAAACTGCAATGAGAAAAGACTTCTCTGCTTCCCCTGTCTCGGATGCTCACCAGGATGTGCTAATTAAAGCATCTGTCTCTCTCCAGCTCCCATGATCAGATGTCTTTATTTATTTACTTATTAAGAACTAAAAGGACACTTTGTGCTTTGTTGTTTTTCCTCTTTATTTTACCTTCATCGTTGCATAGTAAGTGATCTCTTGGTAAAACGAATAAATAAAATAACCACAACTAAATACAATTCTATTTGATATGGTATTTTCCTTTCAAGCATTGGCAATTCTTCTCATGACAATGACCTTATAATTTCAAACATATCCTTGAGGCATCTGTTTTTATTCTGGACTGCTCTGACACACTGATTGAGGGATGACAATAATGGTGGTGTGGAGTCTCAGCAGCTGATCCAACATTTTCCTACAGGCTGAGGAACCAAGAATCTTTTCCTGGGATTAGGCCTCTTGGCCTCAGAATGTGTCATTTTTCATGAACCTTCCCCTTTTAGTGATGATCCTTCGTGACGGTGGATGTCATCAATGTCCTCTTGTTCTCAATGTCCTCTTACACATTAATAACATTAAAGATACAGGTGGGCTAGGCGTGGTGGTTCAGACCCGTAATCCCAGCACTTTGAGAGGCTGAGGCAAGAGCATTGCCTGAGTTGAGGGGTTCAAGACCAGCCTGGGCAACTTGGTGAGACTTCGTCTCTACAATTAAAAAAAAAAATCCAGACATGGTAGTGTACGCCTGTAGTTCCAGCTACTTGGAAGACTAAGGCAGAAGGATTGCCTGAGCCTAGCAGGTCGAGGCTGTGGTAGCCGTGAGCGTGGCACTGTACTCAGCCTGGACAACAGAGTGAGACTCCAACTCAAAAAAGAAGAAAAAAAAAGACACAGGTGCATAGAAGGTGCAATATAGAAGATGCCTCATTTCTGTCCATAGATATGGAAGACAGATCAATAAAGGTCATAGAATTCTCTTCCTTTCTGGTAATCATTGTGGCCACTGCTGGGATTCCTCTACACATAGTAGGTACTTAGTAAATTTTTGCTGAATATGCTTGCTTAAAATCAAGGGGCATTGGCCTTCTCCAGCCAGCCACATGCTTTTTTGTATGGATCATGATGCAAAACAGATGTTCGGTATCACCCCTTTAAAAATGCTTCTCGGACTTTATGGGAATTACTGTTACGGTTATTTTTCATCCTTTTTATTATGTCAACTTATATATTTTTAAATTAAAGAGTTTTTGATGAAGCACAATTGGAACTGGGAATAGGGGGAGCAGGCTGATGGGGTGAGCGGAAGGAAAAACGAAGGAGTATTTTGTAGTTTTAGAATCATGTAGGAGAATTTAGAGGTCATTCATCTATACCCATTGAAGGGACTGGATTTTCTGTAGACTTATACTAGACAGTCTGACTTGATCTCTCTTCTCAAAGGAAAAATGCTAGTTATGTTTTTATTCTTTATACTTTAAAATTAAAAGTTTATAAGCAAAAATAAAAACAGCTGGGTGCAGTGGCTCATGCTGTCATCACAGCACCTTGAGAGACTGAGGCAGGAGGATTGCTTGAGCCCAGGAGTTCAAGACCAGCCAGGGCAACACAGCAAGACCTCGTCTTTTCAAAAAATAAAAAATTAGCCAGGCATGGTGGCATGCCCCTGTAGTTTCAGCTACTTGAGAGGCTGAGGCAAAAACAAACAAAAAATTATAAAAGCAATTTGTATGCATTGCAAAAATATTAAAATGTTTACAACGCAGCACAAAAGTAAAATTATCTCCTCTGAGTCCCATTCTCTAATGATAAAACTTTAAAATGCTCTGTTCTTCGGTCTTCTGTTTGCCACCAGGAGTCTAATATGCTTACTTGACTTATAAAATTTAGGAAGTATCTTCTGTCTCCTTAGAGCCACATACCTAAATGCAGTCTTTCATTTATCACTTCTCCTCCAGAATTCTACCAGTCATACTATTACTTATCCAGGGTACAGTAACACTCATATTCTGTTCTCTAAATGTAATTAGATTTTCCATGCCTTGTAGTTGATTCTAAAAATTTTGTTTGGATGAAGTGGCTACTATTCACTTTTTCATTCATTTGTTTATTTCGTTCAACATTAAATGACTATTTTGTGCAAAATATAGGCCGATGAGCAAAGAATGTACAAGTTTCCACAGAATTGTGTGCAAGACAGTTGAATGAGTTTTGGGCAGAAGGAGACACAACATTCATACCTCAACCCTGCTTCTAGAAATTTATTAAAATAAAATTTAGATAAAAAGACTTACATAAAAGGATATTATTATATTATTATTCCAAAAGAAGTCACCCTGAAATTGTTTAGAAGCCTAAAGAGTGGCAAATATTAAATAAATTATGCAGCCTTCATATGTTAGAATCAGAAACACTAAAAATCAAATTTTTGAAAACTGTTAAATGACATGATAAAATATCATGATCTAATAATTTAATTAAAAAGGAGCAGAGTATAACACTGGACTTATTATTCTAATTTTGTAAAATTTTAAAAAGATAATGTAAGAACAAGGCCCCCATGGGTCGCCTAGGAAACAGGACTTCAGCGCGGGCTAGTAAAGGAAAGAAATATTACAAGTGATAAGAGTGACTTAAAGTTTCTTTTTTCATACTTGTTTTCAATGGGCAAGTATTGTCCTTATGCTATGAGAAAAAACCCGCCTGTTTCCTCTCACAAATAAAAAGTAGCCATAGAATCATTGGCTTCAAGAAGCAGATTCTTAACTGGTGGAGGATACATTTAAACGAGTTGCCATCATGTGAAATGGAATGAGAGCAGTGCCCCAGAATCTGTACAGAGGGATAGGTATGGAGTTTTGATGGAGTCTGGGCATCAGAAAAGACGTAACAGATCGCATTCATGTTGTGTCATGAAGACCAAGTAGGATTTCTATGGCCAGAGGAGGCTTCCTGGGCATAAAGGAATAAAAATGAATAGTGAGAGGTGAGTTGTTTGAAATGGAGTGTGGGCTCAAAGATGTCAAGAGGAACCAGGCCGACAAAGTGGAATGGCTTATGAGAAACCCTGGCTACTTTGCTGAGGAAGTGATTTAAAGGCAATAGGTAGCTACAGAGGAATTTTTAAAGAGGAAGGTGAACTTGACCCATATTTTCAGATGCAGAGAAAAGTAATCTCTGCATGTTTGCATTCGAAACAGTTTAAAAAGAGCAATCTTTGGCACCAGACAGACCTGGGGTCAGAATCCCAGCTCTGCCAGTTTCTGGGGGTATATTCTTGGGCAAGTCATTTAACTCCTCTCCATTTCCTTATTTTAACTTTATATCATGGGTATGATGATTAAATAACCTAATACAGAGTTTCAACATCATGAACAATGAACAGATCATCTGTAAATGTACAGCATGTTTGCAGCACCTCACCCCCTCAGCCTGTGTTAAACTATTTTTTTATTATAATGTTAACTATTTACAAAAATAAAATGTGTTATGCAGGTATAACACCAAAGAAAGTTTAGACATTACAAATAACACAAGAACAAAATTAAGTTAATATACATTTAATATGATCGGTTGTAGTCTATGTGGAAATAAATCTTCAGGAGTGATATGAATGTGGGAGTTACCGCTGTAGCTTAGGTTGTTTAAAGTTTGACCTTTCCCATACTCTGCTTTAGGTTCATTCAACTCTTCCCCCACTTTCTTTGCTCCAGCTCAATGTTTGTATGGTGAGCGGTGGTGATATTTAGCCTTTGCTTATTAGCAGGAGTACATTGTCTATGTATCAGGCCCACCTCTGTTCTTTTCTTAATGGTTCGTCACTGTTAGCATCCTGCCACTGTAGAGCTGTAGACACATATGCAAATGTGAGCATTGACATTACACTGCAGGGCTCAATTATGTAGCAGTTATCTAGATGATTTTTAAAATATCAGTATAAAGATTTAGAACACACACACACACATACACACACACACACACACACACACACACACACACACACACTGTTCTCAGCCCTCCTGTATTTCTATACCTCCTCTTTGTAAATATCTATCAATCTATCTAATAATCATCTATCTGTATCTCCTAGAAGTCTTATTATTGTTAATTATAGTTTTATTATTGTTAATAATTTATAACCATTTAGCATAATAATAATTATTATTTAGGAATTTTGACTAGGCAGGTGTATCAGTTGGCTATTGCTGTGTAACAAACCACCCCAGACTTGAATGGTTTAGATCAACCAGCTCTACTCATTATTTCTCATGAGTATTGGGTTGGCAGGACAGATCTGCTGATATGGTCTGGGGACACAGTGAGGCTCTCTGGGTAGGTACAGGCAGGCTAATTGACTTTGTTGATCTGACTGGACTTTCTCACAACTTTGAATCCTTTATCTGAGATGGCTTGGCTTTGCTCCACGTGGTCTCTCAACCTCCAGCAAGTTAGCAGAGGCTTGTTTTTAGGATAGCCTGGACATATTCTTAGGGTGATCACAGAGAAATGGGAAAGAAGTGGACACTCTAAGGTCTCCTAAGGCCTAGTGTTAGAGCTGGCAGACCACCACTTCTGATGCATTCTGTTCACTGAAACAAGCCCCGTGGCCAACCCAGACTCACAGTCTGGGGAAATAGATGCCACGGTCTATTTCTAGATGAAAGAAGCTGCAAACTCACAATTCAGGAGATATGTTTATAGGTATGTGTGAAGAGTTAGAGCCGTCTTTTCAATCAGTCCACTACCACAGATAAGAGATTGAGGTATGGAAATTTATTAGGAAATAATATTGACCTTCTTAGTGAGAGAACTGCTGCCTTAGGAAAGAGTAAATGAGTGAGGTACTCTACCAATTATTTAGTATGGGAGTGTGGGAGAGGGTAGAGTCAAAGGTGATTTCAAGGAACCTAAGCTTGGATGACTGAGAAGACAGTGAAGCCACTGAGATAAGACCCTCAGCAGGAAAAGTAGGGTTTATATTGTGTGTGGGTAGCTAACCCCTATTGAAGGGGTCAAAGGTGAAGGGAGATATAAGTTTAGAGTTTGAAATGCTGGAAACTTTCTTTTTTCTTTTTTTTTTTAACTTCATTTTATTATAAAGATGTGGGTTACAAGTCAGGATTAGGTACATAAGTAATGTAGGTGCAGGGGAGCAACCAACTGATACATGAAAGAATGCTCAGCCTCACTAATCATTAGAGAAACACAAATCAAAACCACACTGAGATACTACCTTACCCCCGTAAGGATGACCATCATTAATAAATCAAAATAATAGATGCTGGTGCGGGTGCAGAGAAAAGGGGACACTTGTACACTGCTGGTGGGAGTGCAAACTAGTCCAACCTCCATGGAAAATAGTGAGGCGATATCTAAAGGAATTAGAAATTGACCTTTCGTAAAATCCAGCAATCCCCTCCTGGTAATGTACCCGGAGGAACACAAATTGTCCTACAAAAAAAGACACCTGCACACAAGATGCTGGAACTTTCCACAAGGAGAGACCTTTCCCACTTAATTGCACATTAGCATCACCTAAGGAACTTTTAAAATTGATAATTGAATCTCATGCCAGACCTTAAGTTTATTCTGGCACTGGGACTATTTTAAAACAATATTTACAGGAAATTCTAATGTACAGCAAAATGGGAATTATTATCTTGATTAGAGTTTGCCTGTATTCATCCATTAGAATCACCTGGAGACCTTGCGAAAAATACAGCTGTCTGGAGCCCCCACCAAAGAGTCTGTTGAACGGGTCTGGGTTGAGCCTTGGCATCTGTATTAAAATAAAATCTGTCTGGATAAATTTAATGTGCAGTCAGAGTTGAGAACCACTGACCTAGATAGTTAATTTTCACTGTGAATAATCAATGTTTTCAGGGTTGCAAACCATGGCAAAGGGGCATGATGACAAAGTCTTTGTAAGCTCTGGGCAGGTCCAGAATTAGCATGAAATCACTGGGTGCAAGCCAGGGCATGGGGACAAGAGCAGTCGGAGAGTGAATTCCAGAAACCTTGAAGACCCAACCTGGATCAACACCTGGTATTTGAACCACAAAGGTTTATTAGTGTTAAGCCTGCTTCAGGCAGAGATGTTGGGAAATTACCCTGAAAAAAGTCCAGCATATACAATGTCATGATGTCATTTGAACTACTGTCCTCCAATTAAATGCTAGTTTGTTCTGCAGTCACACCTGAAAAATATGACTTCTGTCATTTTCCTTGGTGAGATAAATTAACAATATCTAAGTTCTCAGCAAGTGTTTTCCTTGCAAAGCTATAACTGCCTCTTCCCCGATTTCATCCTATTAGTCTGAGCATTGACCTTGTCACAACTTAGATAATTCATAGATCTCTTGTTGCTAATGTCTTATAAATATTTGTAGACCAGTTATCTGTCTATAGGCAGTCACTGAGTCAACAACAGACTATTTAGAGTTTTTTTCCCCCTGTGTTTATAAATCCTTCTTGGCAGAACTTTAATCATTTTGTTTTTTGGCTGGCCTCTCTGACTCTCCTCTAGTTTATTTTTGTCCTCCATAAAACCTAATCTATTTTGGAGAAATACTTAATTGCATAAGAGAGAAAAGTTGCCTCCTGTTAGGTATGACACTGACAGTGTTCCCGGGTTCAATGGCAATGTTCAGAGTTTTTCATAGTGGGCATCAGAATCCCTTTGGGGTGGGAGAAGGCATGTGAGAAGAGCACATTTCTGAGTCCCATGCCAGATTTCAGAGAATGGGACTCAGGTATTGGTCGTTTTCACTTTTTGGAGGGTAGTTTTTATAATACATTTTTAGATGTATTATATTACCTTAGATATTATCTCAACAGTTATATGAGGTGGGGGGAAACCCACAAAAAACAGCATTATCTTTTTTTTTTTTTGGACAGTGGGCCCCTTGTAGTAATAGGCTTTCCTCACTAAGTAATTGTTCCAGGAATCCATCTGCATCAGTGTGCCAACTAGTGTTGTTGTGAGAGAATGCATTACACTTCAGTGAATTTTTTTTGGTGATTCTTTCAACACACTTGCCCATTACACGATGGGTGATTTACGAGCACACCTGTCCACACCGTGCTGAGTGTTCAGCAGTTTTTGACACAAAACAGCATGACCCCTGTGCCCCACCCTCCAGCGATTTTTTTTGTTTTTTTCCCACATGAAAAAAGTCCTCAAAGGGAATATTTTGCCGATGTGGAAGAGGTGAAAAAAAAAATGGCAGAAGCACTAAAAATCATCAAAATTGATGAGCTCAAAAACTGTTTTGAGTAGTGGAAAATGCATCTGGATAGGTGTATTGCATTAAACAGAGAAAACTTTGAAGGCAACTGGAGTTTAAACTTGTAAGAATAAATACACAATTTTAATCACTAAATTCCATTTTTGGGGGATCCCCCTTAATAGTTAGAGGAAAAGTCATAGCTTTTTTTTTTTTTTGGGTGGAAGAGGCTTTGCTCCACAAACCTTATCTGTAATCAAAATATAGACCTTTTCTTGAAGAGTTTCCAAAAACATTCTACACTAAGAATCACCATTTCATGTTTAGTCTTGAACATCAGTGGGAGTAGTTGGTCAATACATATGGATTTTATTGTGTTTAACTGACACACCTGAGACATAAACTGAGGCAAAAAGAAAAAAGAAGAGAAAGAGTGAATATAGAAGACAAAGAGCGACATAGAAAAGGAAAGAGAAATAAATGAGGAAATAAAGAGATATGTGTGTAAAATAGTGTCACGTGATAATGTCTAATATCATAATGTTTTATACTCTGAAGCACTTCACATTATACAAATTCCTTCTATATGAAAACACAACAACTGCCCTAGGTTACTGGGCCAAGTGAGTATCCACATTCCCATTTCACAGATGAAAAAATTGAGACTTCTGACAGCAGCATTCCCAAGGTCAGATAGCTAGTGTCAGAACCAAGACTGGAACTTGGGACTTTGTTCTAGAGCAGGGATTTTTTATGTCAATCTTAATCTATACTAGAACAATCTAGACTTGCTCTTGTTTCTGTCATGATGACTTTACCCTGGATGAGTGTCTCTGTGATTTGATGGAGGGTGGCTCTCTGGGAAAGTACATGACATAGGTACAGGGAGCAGAGTGGAGTTGGTGTCCTTGAGGTCCTTCCAAACTCACCTAACATAAAGGTCAACAAGCGCTTTGAAAGTGCTCACGTAACATGTTATAGACAAAATAGAACTGATTCATGCTGTGTGTCTTCATTTTTCCCTTTCTTCCTTCTCTCGTCTCCTACACACCCAACACACACACACACACACAAATACACACACACACACACACAAATACACACACACATACACACACACACGGAGGGAGAGAGAGAGAAATACAGTTGAGGCTCTGGGATCTAGAGGAAGTTCCAAGTCATGTTGCAATGACCATCAGCATGATTAGGTCGAACGAAATCAAAAAGGTAAGTTAAAGTCCTAGGACCCACATCAGGCCTTTTCTTGGTCTGACCTGTTGTGGTGGAAGATAGGAAAATCTCTCATCAGGATCCCCTTCTCCCTTTTATCCTTTCCATTAAGAGCAGGCCCTTTGGATTTAGGGCATGGTTGGTACTGACTCTCCTGGCACTATAATAACAAGTAATCTGGGTACCCTGGTTGAACGGTTATAACTTTTTCATCCTCATTATTTTTCTCAATCGTTACAACAGCGGGGTGATGTATGCATAATTATAATATCCAGGCACCATTATAATACCATTTTATAATTCCCTGACCAGCCACCCCATCCCACGAAGTACTAAGGTAAATCTTTGCACAGAGGGGGTGAAGCGATGCAAAGGGATACTCTATTGCTAGCTGGGACTTAAGTTCCCCAAACACTGAGGTGGTTTCTGGTGAACTAAGCTGCACCACACAGATAATCTTGGGTAGACCTGAGCAACCTATCAGAAAAGCCAGACCTACCTTTCTGACTTACTACTTAGGCCAGGGAAAACCTAATCTCTGCATTCCTACAGTGAAACCCAGAGAAAAGGGACTGGATGTAAGATAAGTGGCCTGAGCTAGAATTCTGTAGCTTTGTAGGAAAGATGTGCATCAGAAGAGAAAGCCCCAAAGAGTCTTGAATAGCAAGTTAGCAAGTCCTAGGCCACACCTTACTTCTTGGCCCCTGGAAGGATGGACAAGACCCCTCATTGATGGAAGCCCCTAGCGTTATGGCCCAGAAACTAGTTTGCCGAATTCTTGGGCACTGTCTTTTGGATTTGGTCTCTGGGGGCTGGAAGAAGGACATAATGACCCTGGAATCTTAGAGCCCAAACAATATTACCAGCAGCCACATTTTGCCATGAGGAACTTGAGGATTAGAGAAATCATTTACTCAACGAAGGTCATTTGTTTAGATTTGAACTCTTGAGTCTTGGTTACAAAACGTAGTAATTTTCTCTCGACCAACCATCATCTAATTCTTATGTGAAGATTCTGTTCTGCTCTCCTGGGCTTCCTTTGGCAGGAGCAGTATCATTAAAACATTGAAAAGAATCCAAAGAATATATTTCCTCCACCTAATGCTCACCCAGGGAAGACATCCACGTCCACGAGAGTTGTCTGCCTCACAGTCTAGGCAATGTCTGGTTACACATGGAGGTGGTCTGCTAGATGGGACTTAGGTTACAGGTTTGTTTCATCTTACTGTTCCTCCTGGAAAGCTCAGATGATCCAAAATACCATGCTGTCCCCTACAATAGGGGTTGAGGTTTATTTTGGGGAAAGGACCTATTTTAAGCTAAAGGACAGGAGCTCCCCATTCTATCACCATCCTGGCTTGTTTCCACTCCACACTCAGCAAAAACTGAATATTCTCCAAACAATAGGTGACTTAGCCTTTGCTAAGTCTCAGGTGAAATGGATTTAGCAAGCAAAGAGAGAAAATATCTTTTTTTTTCCTTTCATTTTTCCTGGTCCTGTTTGATGATAATTCTCAGTGCTCAGTTCTCCTTTCATCCGAAGATCTGTAATTAATTAAGCCTCACAACTCCCCTGGCAAGTAGAAAAGTACAAGAATGTTCATTTAAAACGAAGCCTGTTTGATAGAGGAGGACTGTTAAGGCTTTATAAAGGAAAAACCTTTCCATTGTGAAACTTCTTTTTAATAGACTGAATTAAGGGAGAAAGGGAAGAAGTAATTTTGTCTGGGATGCCTGCTCAGTTTTGGTCACAGAGTCCTGAGTTAGGAGCTTTGGTGTCATTCTTGGATTAAACTAGGTATATAGGCTTTTGCTGCATTGCAAATCACCTCAGAACATAGTGGCTTTAGACAAAAATAAACACATTATCCATGAAGTTACTGTTAATCAGGAATTTAGGAGTGTCTTATCTGGGTGGTTCTGGCTTGAGGTAACAGTCAAGATGTCAGCCAGGGCTGCAGTCATCTGAAGGTCTGAGTGGGGTTGGGTGGTCTACTGCTAAGTTGGCTTACTTGGAAGGATGATGACTTAGTGCTGGTCATTGGCAAAATGCCTCAGCTTTTTCTCATGTAGATGTCTGCAGAGGGTTTCTTGAATATCCTAATGACATGGCAGCTGCTTTCCCATAGCCAGGAACCCAGGGAGCGAAAATGGAAGTGGCATGCATTTGATGACCTAGTCTGAGATGTCACACTCTGTCATTTCTTCAGTATCCTATGGACTACACAGGTCAGCTCTCATCATTATGGGAAGCTACTACAACAAGGGCATGGACATCAGGAAGCAAGAATCATTGAGGCCTGCTGAAAGTCTGGCTACCATATTAAAACATATTAAGCATAGGTTCATCTGTAGTAGTATTGATACTTCCTCTGAAAGGCCAGCTTAGAGGACTGAACATCATTTATCTGATAAGAAGAGAGAGTAAGAGATAGGGAATGGTATAGTTAGCTTTTTAGTCATTTGTCATTTTAGAACAAATAGCCGCCATTATTCATGGCTAAGTGATTAAGCTATAGTGAAGTACATGGGACAATGGTGACACTCTCATCTTTAGGAGCTGGATATCTGTCCCAGGCCTTAGACAGGTTTCTCATTGTTGGTTCATGGACCAGGTTGTGTTAACCACTGAAAAGCAACTGAGGTGTTTTCTACAAATGCTGATACCAGATTTTTACACCTAGGGAGTCTAAGTCAGTACATTTAGGACCCATTGGGCTGGTCATTTTATCATTAGGCAATGGTAGCTTCATGTTACGTGGGTTGAGAATTATGATTTATGGCAAACCTGTTTGTTTGCTTAACATCTCTCCATGATCTTTTTCTTGGCCTCAGAAACCCAATTCAAAATGGGGCCCTGGTTGCTGAGGTCTGGAGTTGGTAGTTGCCAATCTTGTTTGCATGCCATGTCAGTCAAAGAGGGTACAGAGAGTAGAATGTTCCCACATCATAAGGGCTGCTAGTGAGATAGATGGGAGTGAGGTCACTGATCAATAGCAACATTTTGCAAGGCTGTCATCGTACTACCATATCAGTATACGCAAGGCCTAGTCTCATTGTCATGCACAGAAATACACTCACATCCTGCATAAATCTTAGTCCAGTGGTTCTCCAGTGTCAGTATCTGGAATCACCTAGAGAGTGTTAAGAGGTACAGATCTTCAGGTGTGCCTCTGGGGTTCTGATTCAGTGGGTCTGGTGTACCCCAGGTGGTTTTGATGGAAATGATCTGGGACCACACTTTGAGATACACTGTCTTAGGTAACCCCTAACTGCTAACTGAACTGCTGTGCACTGACCTCATATCTGTTTACTCCCCAGCAGCAAGAGTTTAAACTGTAGAGTGGGTACTTTATAGAGTTTTGATGAGTTACTAGGTGAACTGATGTCATGCACGGGGGTGTAGTGAGATCTGGACAGGTGTGGAAGAGCATTTTATTAGCATTTTCTTTGTAGAGGTTCACCTTCTTTCAGGTGATAAACTCTTAGACCTATATGAGATCTAAGTTTGCAACTCCCACAGAGGCTAGCATCGTGCCCTCCCTGCTTGCAGTAGGCTTGCAATAGATGTGTTTTCACAGAGGGGCTAGTTCATTTGAGGACTTCTGGATGGGAGTCGATTCATTGTACCCAGAGCACGTTGCATGTTATGGTGACTGCTTCACGACTTCTGAAGTGGAGTGACTCTAGGTTTTGCCAAGTTCTCCTCTCACTTCTTCTCTCTTTCAAGTGTCTCTAGGTGGGTAGTGATAGCGCAACAGTCACAGCATTAATGACTGCCTCCAGTTTGTGACTCTGGAGAGTGAAATCGAAATAGGATATGAAGAGTTGAATAGAGCACAGCCAACAAATCACTGCTAACAAAGGACAGGGCAGAGAGCGTTTCAGCCATACCAAACACCTCCACTTCAGTCAGCCAAGATCACCTGGCATGCCAGACACAGAACCAACAACGTGCTTGAAAAGAAGACACTTGATGGCAAACAGCAAAGCAGCAAGTTTCTTGTGTATTGCTTAAAGAAGAAGAAGGGGAAGAGGGATGATGGGACTATTGGCTTCACTCAACAGTAATTTATTGAACTGCTACAATGTGCCAGGGCTTGTTCTAGGTGCTAGGGATATTAAGGTAAACCAAACAGACAAAGAAACTTATATTATACCAAAAGAGATAGATAATAGATAAACAAATACATAGCACAATGTCACAAGGTAATAACTGCCAGTCAGAAGATAAAGTAGGAAAAGGGAATTGATATTAAAATTAGAGAAAATATCATTCCTAAGGAGGTTGCTTTGATATAATAACGATTATGATAATTATTATTTCAACAAATTCATTAAACTAATACCTACTACCTACTATGTGTCACAGTACTGGGCAATGGAGATACAGTGGTAGGAAGGACAAGACACGTTTCCTGATGATTTCACAGTGCCTTTTTTTTTAGGGCAAGAAAAAGACCATAGACAATCAAACAAAGACCCACACGAAACATATAAGATAGTGATTAGTGCTATCCGGAGAATTAAGTTAAGCACCTCTGGGCTCAGTGGATCATGCCTGTAATTCTAGCACTTTGGGAGGCCAAGGCGGGAGGACTACTTGAGCCTAGAAATTCAAGACAATATAGCGAGAACTTGTCTCTACAAAAAATCGGCCTGCGTGGTGGTATATACCTGTAGTCCCCACTACTTGGGTGACTGAGACAGAACGATGGCTTGAGCCCAGAGGCTGAGTTGGAAGTTGGAGACTACAGTGAGCTGTGATCATGCCATTGTGCCAGTGCACTCCAGCCTGGGTGACAGAGTGAAACCCTGACTCAAAAAAAAAAAAAAAAAAGCCAGGCTCTGTGGCTCAGTCTGTAATCCCGCGCCTTGGGAGGCTGAGGTGAGTGGATTGCCTGAGCCCATGGGTTCGAGACCCGCCTGGGCAACTTGGTGAGACCTCATCTCTACGATAAATCAAAAAATTAGCCGGGCGTGGTAGCACGCACCTGTAGTTCCAGCTACTTGGAAGGCTGAGCGGAAGGATCGCCGGAGCCCAGCAGGTCGAGGCTGCGGTGGCCAGGAGCGGCCACTGCACTCCAGTCTGGGTGACAGAGTGAGACTCCAACTCAAAAAAAAAAAGACTAAGGGGAACTGACTGGGAAGACTGCTTTAGTTTGGTTGAGGGAATTCCTCTCCAAGGAGGTGACATTGAACTGAAATCTGAATAACAAGGAGAGCCAGCTATGCAGAAAGCTCCCAGGCCAAGGGGTGGGGGGAGGCATGGGGTGAAGACCCTGGACTCAGCAGATCCAGGAATAGAAAGAAGGCCAGCTAGCCTTATAAACCAGGGGAGATTGGAACCCTGTTAGAGTAATTAAGAAGAAAAACAACCTTCTTTCATATGTAAGACTTTAAGAACCAATATAACCCCTAGAAAACTAGCTTTGTCTTCATTTAAATATTGTCTAGCCCTTTCATCAGAGACAGGTGTAACATTTAAACCAATAGATTTGTAAGATGAATTTCTTCCTGTAATTAGTTCTCTTTTCCCCAGCACCCCTGAGATAATCCAAAATGCAGGGCAAGTGTTATTATAATAAAATTTTATTAGTATAATTAACAAAAATATGTATAGCAATATGCCAGTCATTAAGTGTGTTGATTCATGTAGTAACTGGGAATTCTTGGTTAATATTCATCTGCAGATCCATTTATCTTCTGTAGCTCCTTGGGGCAATGCTTCCTTTCTGGACCAGTTTCTGTGATCTTGGGGTGTATTCTTTCTATATAGAGTTTTCCAGCTACCTGAGCTTTGGAGCAGCTGGGGGAAAATGCCCATAGTTGTTTCTACTTCCTCTTCCTGGGTGGTGCAAGCTCCTTAACCACTGTGCATGGAGGACATCTGTGTACCCTGCTCTGGGGTTCACATATCACTCACAGTCTCTTTTGTGTCTCTGGGAAGGGAAACTATTTCTTTTGCAAGTCTTCGCTACCATCTTTTTCTTTCCTCTCGTGCTTTTTCTGTGGTGTCTAGAGAACCACTCTCTATGCCACTGGGTCCTCTTTTGCCCTGTTAATCATTCCAGAACTTTTCTGCTCACTCATCTTCTACTTTTCACACCTCTCAAAAGTTCTTTTCTATTTACACTGACTACATATGTATATGGGAAGATCAAGCAGATAGATTGTGTTTGCATAGACACTTATATGATAAAAATGCAATGCAAATCTTCAATGTAAGTTTACTGTATATTTGAGTATATTGTATATTTATTCTCCAAAATCAACTTAGTAACATTCACATTATGAATCACTAAGCCTTATGCTTCTCCAAAGACGGGAGCATGATTTCTCAAAATACAGTATTGTTTTTAGAATGAAAATTTAATTTGTTTCATGACCAATTCAAATCAGTTCTGAAATTCTACACTCCCTCAGCGTTGACTAGCTTTAAAATGCAAATGCTACCCATAAGGAACAAATGTCTTTTCAATTATTAAAATTGAATTCAAGATTTGTAATGGTTTCTTATGATAAAAATGTTTCAATATATCTGATAAATGTTTCTTAAATTCTAATAATAATTAAAAAGGACAAAAGCAGAAACTTGAAGGCAAAAACAAGAGCAAAGATTGAGTTACAGAAATTAAAATGTATTTAATTATCATAGAAGTTCTAAAACTCTATATTAGAAATATTAGAAGCATTAGGGTAGGGAAAGAGAAGTTTCTCTCTCTCTCTCTCTCTCTCTCTCTCTCTCTGTATGTGTGTATATGTGTGTGTGTGTGTGTGTGTGTGTCCCCCTCTCTCTCACACACACACAGTTGAACCAGTATGCTTTATGATCTGTGAGAATTAGGCCCAACTTAGTGATTAAAATGAGAGATAGGATGCCAATCTTTATTTTGACTTCTAACTTGGAGAATGTAGCTGAGAAGCCAAGATCATGGTTTAATGGTTTGATAGTCCGTAAAAATAGGTGTAATGATTTCTGCTCTCTGCTTTTTGTCCAGAACTGTACCATGGTTATGAGGGATACAACGGAACTAGAAAGTGTGGTGTCTGCCCTTGGAAAGTTTACCAGTGACTTGAAAGAAGAACGGCTTTTTATTATACAACTTGAAAACAGTACAAGCCAGTATACTCTTAAACACTAGATCTTGCAATGCATAGGGACAAAGAGTCACAGAAATCAACAAAAAGGGATGTTATTAATATTGTGTGAGGCCACCATGAATGTGTCATGGAGGACAAGGAGATTATCTGAATCCGGGGGGCGGGAAATACAGGATTTAGCATTAAGTTCTTTTTAGTGTAAATGATATAACTCATTTTTATTAATAATACTGATTATTGATGTTAATGATACTGTCTGTTGGCTCACAGATTAGAGGATGGAAAACATGACAAACCCACAGGGTAACTTTGTTTTAAAGGTCTTTTTTTTTTTTTTAAAGATGTCAGAAGGAAGAAAGAGAAAGCCTTTCTAAGAGCCTAGGCTTGGAGAAAATGTAGGAGGTGCAGAAGAGAATTAATGGGTAATGCTTATCACTTTGTACAAAATAACCTTGACACAAATGGAGCAATTTAAAGAAGGATAAGTGACTCCCAGCCCACTCGCCCAAGTTGATGGAGGAAATAATCATAGGGTTGATGGCAGATTTGATAAAGAAGACCCAGGGTAGCTTTCCCTCCTCCATTATGTGTGTTTCTGATCTACAGGTAGGAAACTCATAGCTGAAGGAACATTTTAAAAACTCAGCCTTTTCTGCTTTCCAATCGTTTTAGGTACACAACTTGATCTAACAGCAAATTAGATGTGCTCTTTCTTTCCTCCTCTCTCAAGCTCTACACAGAGATGTGAGAGTTGTCATACCATCGATGCCTAAAAGATGAAGTGAACAAAACAAGTTAGAGAAACCAGGTTAATTGTAAATAATTTTTTGATGACCAAGCAGGTGCTACAATAGGTAAGTTAGGGTTTGAATACCCCTGTGCTTCACGAGTGAGGGAAGTAGTGTTGCTCTAAGTCAGCTTTCAGCCTTGGCTACACATTAGGATTACCTGGGGAGCTTTAAAAGTTACTGATGCCAAGTCTCTTCCCCCAGCTGCTCCCTCAAGAGATACAATTGGTCTGAGGAGTGGCTGGGACACTGGATTATCTAAAGCTCTCCAGGTCATTCTAATGTTCAGCAAAGTTGGGAACCACTGCTCTAAGTGCTGATTTAAATGAATTGTACCTGGAGAGCTTGTTAAACCACGTTCTGTTGGATCCCATCCTCAGGGTTTCTGATTCATTAGGTCTGGGATGGGAACCAAGAACTTGTATTTCTTACACATCCTCAGGTGATCCTGATGCTGCTGGCTTGGGGACCACAGTTTGAGAAACACGGATTTAAACTCTTGAAGTCAAGATAGTTCAGGTTGTACTAAGTCAGCATTCCCTAAAGTTTATACCTTAAACATACTTGCTAAAATGCAAATTCTGAACCTTCCCTCCCTCAACCCTCTGAATTAGAATGCCTGGGTATTTGCAATTTTAAATGAACTCTAAGTTTTTCTTTTGGACTCTGTCTCTTGTGAACTACTCTGGAGCTTAATGGTTTTATTTCTTTTGTGTCTTGCTCCAAATATTATTTTTATATGAATTGAATGTGAAGGTTTAGGTAATCATTTCATACATTTTTTATGGGAAAAAACCCCCTATTGAATGGAATGTATTAAATAATCTGAAGAATATCATTAATCATTTAAATAGATTAAACCTTGGGAAATAGGCTTTGTTATGGGGCTTATGGTACAATAATAGACCCACCTGTTTATGTAATAGCAGTAATTTTAGTTGAGTGTGAGATATTTAAGAAGTAACTCTCAAAAGCATGCTTGGCACATTCAACATAATTAGGTAATTACACACAGCACAGGTTGTGTATAGGTTAAAGGAGCAGATTTCAAATTTTAGAGAATATTATAATTGCCAGTGGTACTTGATAAAAGTTAGATTCCCAAGTCACAGTTCCAGAGAATCTCAGTCATAAGTGGCACCCAGGAATCTTTATTTAACAAAAATAGGTGATCCTATACAGTAAGGATAGGAAATCTCATTTCAAGAAATAGTGGGCTAGGGACAATGGAGAAAACAAATTTTCACAGTTGACTTGAGTTGCTAATAAACAATTTGCTGCATGTTTACTATTTTTTTCCCATATTGTGTAAGTCAGTGTCATAAGAGCTAGGTATAAGTGCAACCTAAAATGTAAATGTTCAGGATATATTCTTTAAGTGCATAATATAATTCCATCCACCTGTCTTTTTTAAGTATTGTGCTTAAGTATTATCCTTTAAGTATTGGTAGCTTTGTTCTTTTGCCTCTTTTTATATGATTCCCCCTTTATTAAAACAAAAAATGGAGCAGACACATGATTAAAATGAGGACAAGATCAGGTTTGCATTCAGCTGGTTATTTTCCCCCTTTATTTCACTGTCTAGGATAGCTTATGTCTTGTCCCTCTTTTTTTCTTGTCACTCTTTTTTCTTTTGCCCATCTTTTCTTCCAAAAGTCCAGTTCCACCTTCTCTCTGTGTTGGCTTTCCTTTGTGACCTCCTTTTGGCTGTTTCAGTGGACAGGGAGGAAAAGAGGGTCACTGGAGACCTTGCCAATTCATGGTTCCCTCCCCAGGGCCAGGTGGTTGTGGCAGAAGGTTAGTAAAACCAAGAAGAAAAACCTACACAAGTCTTCTATGATGTGCAAGTGTGGAGTTAATAGTACTGAATAAAATGATTTTTTACTAAAACTCAGAGTTTATAGGTAAGAGAGAGACAGACCTAGGGAGAAAGTATGCAACAACATTTTGCTAGTGAGTGATAGTCTCTGTAGGGGGAAGCTTGTACAAAATGAGCCTTAATTGATTTGCAATATGGCTGGCCATTCTTATCAAGTTAACTCTCAGCTCTTTTAGGTCACAGTGGATATGATAAGTTCTTCTTTTTTTCTCATGCTGCAGATTTCCTTTATATCCACCTGCTAAAATATTAGCTTTCACTGAAGAATCAGCTCCCAGGCAGAAAAAAGGAAAGCCCTCCTAGAGGAGGAACTTTTACTGAGGCTGGTGGTGCTTCAGGTGTGACAGTAAGGTTTTCTGTGATTGGCTCATCTGTTGTCATGGAAACCCACCATATTGGAAGAGCCCAGGCAAAATCTGAGGATTCTGACCATCAAAGTGGATGACTGTGTGTTCTGAATTGCCTAGACAGGAGGAGAAGTGATACGTGTTTTATATGAAGAGCCACAAAGAGAAAGGTCTAATAATCTTTGAGTCTTCTGTTTTCCTAGCAAAAAGAATACTGGAGAACTTTCTATCGAGAAAAGGTGTAGTAATGTTCAGTTCAAGTTGTAGCCACCAAAAGAAAGAATATCTCCTCCTAGAGCCCTCAGGGTCATCTGGTATTTTGCTTATTCCACCCTGAACTCGAGAGTCTTACTTTTATATTATAGAGTTCTTTTATAAAATATTTGTTTTATGAACTTTATTTATAAGGTATCACCCCGTATTTTTCCCTTAGAGCTTGAATCACTTGAGTGAAGTGTATTATCTATGTAAACAAAATGATAAAGAGATTCCTTATGTCAAGGAATCAATCGAAGGTTAATCAAAGAAACAAAGAAACCCAACCACCTATTGTAAAATCCCAATAAAAAGTTTTGAGTTTTGATCAAAGGGTTCATTTCAGCTCCCACAAATGTAAAACCTTGGATGTATTTATGTCAGTGGACTACTTTTATTTTCTCAAACTTCAAAGCCCAAATAGTTGATATATTCTTGTTAACTAATACAGTTTCCATTTTATAGATCAGGAGACAGAGGCTATTCAAGGATATTGTATATACATTGTCTAAGTGTTATTTTATACCTTCTTATCATTCTTCCCCTGGTCTGCCTCATTGAGGCAGGTAATGAACCTTGCTAATTCTTGGCATTTCTATATACTCAGGGCTATGCCTGTCTCATGCCAGAAGCTTGATACACATTGTCAATCTAGATCATATGCTCTGTTTGAATTCACAAAGGGAGACAATGAAATAACTGGGGCTAGACCCTCCCCTCTCTCCCAAGCGTCTTGAATTACAGTCAGGTCATAGCAGTGTTGGGCTCACGGTGAGCCCTCAATAAATACCTGCCAATAGATTGACTGATGGACTCATTCTAGACTCTGTTATATTTTTTAGTCCTTTAGTCCTTCTTCAACAAGGACTTTAGACTTAACTGATTCGATTGGTCATATTTTTAGACTTTGTTCTTTCTATTTTGACAAAAAGAATAGGCAATATGACTACAAACATGGCGAACTTCTGGATTTGTTCCTGCAGATAATCTTGAGATAATCTGAAAGACGTGTCTTAACTTTTTAAAGGGACAAATGCTAGAGTGACAGGCTTGATCATTAGTCAGCATTACCCCCTCACTCCTCTCCGTGTTGTTTCTCAGACTTTGCATTGGTTACTAATCAGGCAGGGCTATTGTTCTGATTTAGATGTCACCTTACTTTTCTTTCTTAAGGTCATTTTGGGTTTCTGCCCCTCTTTCACGTGTTCTGTTACCGACTCCTCCCCCTCCATCCCCTAGCCTCTTAGAACCTTTCTTGTTTCCTCACTAGTTGTTTTTTGTTTTTTTTTTAAATTTCTTAATGTGCTAAGTTCCCTTTTCATGAAGGACATTTCTAGTAGTCCTGGAAAAGTGAGCTCACTAGAGACAGAGAACTAGTGAACTAGCAATAATAGAATTACCCAATTTTGGCTTAAGCAAAAGTTATCCTCCTGTGGACTCTGCCTGAATCTTCAGTGGGAAAGTTTACATTTATAGTTAACCTGCCACTCAAATTGCTGGGATTGAATGAGCAACTCTTAAATTCCTTTGCATTTCATGTTTCTAGTACTTAGTTCAACGTGACAGCTGAGGTTTTCTGACCATCTTCAGCGTGGCGACTTAACCATCTATGGATAGTATGAGCTAGAACTTTCTACTAACTGCATGGCACTGGTGGATCCAAGAGAGAGTCCAATAGATCAAGTAATCCTTGACATTTAAACCATGTTCTCTATTATCCATAGGCTTGGCGCTTAGTTACATCTTTTAAAAAATTCTAACAAGGCTTCTATAATAATTCTTACAAAGGGGGATTCTGCTCTTTGCTGTACAAATGAGAAACAACCAAAATTTTTGTACCCTCCTTCCAATGACATAAAGAAAAAGAGAAATTTGGGCATAATTAGAACTCAGAATGCCTGCAAATTCCTCTAACCTTGAGAAACTTTAGGTGAAAGGGAAGGATGTGGAACTCACCGGTTAATCACTAACTAATTTCTAGGTAGGCAGAACTCTAGAGCTTTTTAAAGAGACCCCAGAGTTCATTTTACCCAACAATTTCATATTATAAATGAGGAAATTGAGGCCCAGTGAAGTATGGCTTGCCAAGGATACACACCAAATTATGGCAGTTTTAGCTCATAACTTACATTAGCTAGACTGCTGTTTCGATTTTTCAGTGGAAGCCTCCTTTTGAAGAAGGGCCAAGTCATTCTTTAATATAAACCAAAGCATGCTCTTACACACAAGCACACACATACAGGGGGAAAATCAAAACAAAACAAAAGAAAGAAAGAGAAGAAGCTATCATGAAGATACACTTCTGTCTGGATTCACCAGGCATAATTACTAATTCAGGTAGCATGCCAGGAATACAGAGTGTTAATGCTGTCTTGGAATAATACACAAACGCCACACAGTTTAATAATAGATAATAATAAATAATACATTTGGGGAATTATGTAATTCAATTACAGAGTAAATGACAAGGAAACACACACCCACAAACAGAAGACTGTTTCTAATGGGGACACTTAGGTATTTTCAATTTAGTGTTCAGTTTAACTCGCCTCTCTGGCCCTTTGGCCTCCCCTTTTGAGAGGTGGGCAGGACATTCAGGAGGAGCCCTGTTGGGGTCTTTAGTTTGTGCAGTGAAGTTGTGAATTTCAGCGGCTGAGCCAGGAAGTAGAAGCTGTGCTCTTTGGGCGGTTATCAACTAATCCTCTTTATGCATATATTATCTTCCTCCTTGTTGTGACTGGATACAAGGCCTTCCTTTTGCTGGGGGATAGGGGACCCAGATGTGTCCGAGGCTGGCTGTTCTCTCCTATCACCGCTTTCTGTAAATCATGGCATGGGAGGAAGTGGTATTGGAACATGGAGCTTGAAGATAGGAAGAGACTGGGTGTGGAGTTGTGAGCCGGGGGTCTTAACAGGAGGCAAAAGGCGTAGCCACAGCCATGGTCCAGCAAGTGTGCCAGTGCCCTTGCATGTGCGTCTCTATCCTTATCTGCCCTAGAGAAAGCCAGCTGCAGATCACTGTTAAACCTGTATTCTTTCTTTAAGAGAATGGGATATTTCCCTCTCGCTCTTTTAGAATACGATAAAAAGCAAGGGGTGGGGAAATTAATTAATGTCAGTAAATGAAGCATGAGACGCTTGTCTGGATATGATAATGACTGTGAATTAGTGCAGAAGAAATAAAATGGTATGGAAAATGAACCTCGCCAGCACACTGCTTTGGGATGGACTCAGCCACCCATTAACTCCTTCCTTGACTCATCCTTGGTCCTGTCTCTCTGTTACTCTGGGTCAGCCCTCCCCCACTGTACAGTTTCAGGGCTACAGCATTACAGCTCCAGGTGCCCAAAGGGAGCCCGCCTCCAGGAAAGACTGAGCCGCTGGTGACTGCATGCATTTAGGATGTAAATAAAAGAACTTTGCATCTATTTCTTAGATTAATGAAACCACACCAAAAAGAAGTAATCTCTCCTGGTTAGGAAAACTATGATTGCTTTTTTGAATCAGGATTTTACTCTGTCTCCCAGGCTGGAGTGCAGTGGCACAATCATGGCTCACTGCAGCCTCGACCTCCTGGGTTTAAGTGTTCTTCCTGTCTCAACCTCCTGAGTAGCTGGGACTACAGAAAACTATGATATAAGAAGGAGGAATGAAAACCACTAGAGGAAGAAGGGTCTTCAAAACAAGTTGTTCCCTCTCCCCCAAAGCTAAAGTTTATTTTGGCCTGTCAATACTGTACCCACTCCCCTCCCTGCTTTACGTAGGTGCCTGAGCTCAGGTTCTGTATCTTTTGAAGTGTCATCAGCTGGGCGCAGTGACTCACGCCTGTAATCCCAGCACTTTGGGAGGCAGAGGGAAAGGATTGAGACCCGCCTGGGCAGCTTGGTGAGAGGATTGAGAGGTTTGAGACCTGCCTTGGCAACTTGGCAAGACCTCATCTCTACAGTAAATCAAAAAAATTATCTGGGTGTGGTGGCGCACACCTGTGGTTCCAGCTCCTTGAAAGGCTGAGGAAGAAGGATCACCTAAGCCCAGCAGGTCAAGGCTGTGGTGGCCGTGAGCATGCCACTATACTCCAGCCTGGGTGACAGAGTGAGACTCTGACTCAAAAAAAAAAAAAAAAAAAAAAAAGAAATGTCTTCAGATGGGTACACAAACACACAATGACTGGGCACTTCCCACATCCAAGCATTGGGGAATGGACGCAGGTGACTAAGGCAATCTCAGTTTTCAAGGAGTTTTCTCCAAGGGCATAGAGTAGCACCTGGCATGTAGTAAACACCTAACAAGTTGTTGCTATTATCAGCACCATTTTACTGTATTTAACCCATATTGCATTTTTCTTTGCAGACAAGAAGTTTCAGAGGTTCAGGAAGGAGGGCCTTGGCCACATTTCTCTACTTTTTGTTTCTTTACTTATTCCTTCGTTTCCTTTTTCTTTTTCTTTTCAATCCTCAAAGTTCTTAGACCATTGGCAAAATAAAGAAATGCAAAAACAGAGTAACCTTTCAATGCTAACATTTACGACATTACTTGTTGTTATCAAAAACTCAGTGAAGTATGATAACACAACATGAACCTCTGGATTCAGAAATGATATTAATTCGCACTATAGTATAGGCAGGCAGCCTAGAAATGGAAAAGTCTTCCAAAGGACTTTACAGTTTGTAGGGGGCCCACAAGTATCTAAATGTGGGCTAGTTTCTAGAGGCGCCTAAGAGCAGCCTGAGGTCTGCATGTCCCTATCTGGTTGAGGTTTTTTTTTTTTTCTCATTAAAGTCTTTAGATTTCGGTTGCTTGCTTTCTCAAATGACTCTTTTTTTCCCACAACGTGGAATCTGGTTGATATTTTTGGAACGTAATTTAAATCAATTCTAATTCCGCTCTGAAAAGCTTCTTTGGATACCCCCAAGTGGCTTTGTGCCATTCCAACTCTGGGGGCAGCTGGGGCAGGCTTCCTGGGTGCCCAGAACACTGACTGCCCTTGGAGTGATATCTTTATCTCTGGGCTACACCACATTAAGAAAAATGCCAAGGGACTGTCTTGGTGGACTTTTGTCCTTTTTATCTTACAACAGATTTATCCTTATATTTAAAAAAGAAAGACTTGATGGACATGGAGTTTGTTTCCCTTACATTCCAAAATGCAAGGGAATAAAGGTAAACACTTATGTTTACTTGGGAAACACCCTATTTACATCACAGGGTATACTAATTTGGTAGGGCTGCCATAGCAAAGTAGTACAGATTGAGGGACTTAAACAACAGAAACTCACTTCCTCACAGTTCTGGAGGCTATGGTCTAAGATCAAGATGTCAGCAGCTCTGGTTTCTCCAGAGGCCTCTCTTTGACTTGCAGATGGCCATCTTTCTGCTGTGTCCTCACATGACTTTTCCTCTGTGTGTATGTGTCCCTGATACTTCTCTGTGTCCATATTTCCTACTGTTATAAGGACACCAGTCAGATTGGATTAGGGCTCACTCTATGACCTGATTTTGACTTAATCACTTCTTTAAGGCTCCATCTCCAAATACAGTCACATTCTGAGGTCCTGAGGGTTAGGACCTCAGCCCATGAATCTGGGGGAGAGGGTTACAAATCAGATCCTCACACAGGCGAGGCATATCTTTAAAGGAAAAAAATAATACCATTGATTTCCATAATCTCAAGCCCTATTCTAGAGCTTTCTTTAGAGGTTTGCCTTTAGGTATACTTGTAACAGCTCAGAAATAAATTTAGAGAACTGCTTTTATAAAAACGACCGAAAAGGTGAGCAAAAAGCATCACGGCTCTGAAAACTCTCATTTATTCTAGTGTTGCAGAGGGCAATATATTACTATTACCAGAAAATGATGGTGGGAGAAAGAGAGTTGGAGGAAAGAGTGAGAAGCTGAGGGAAGACTCATATCAGTGGGAGGAACAGAAAAGACATGAGAGAGGGAGAAATCAAGATTGAGGGAAAGGAAGGAAAGGGAGAAGAAGAAAGTAGGTGAGGAGGAGAAGCCAGGAGAGGATGACAGAGAGGAGGAGAAGGAAGCGAGGCGGAGAACAGGGGAGGGGCAGGGAGGGAGAAGAGAGAGAAATTGGCATAGCCGACGTCTACCGCGGGTTGAAACGAAGAATTCGTACTATCCATGAAACGAAGAATTCGTACTATCCATGAAAACGAGAGGGTGGAATGACCACATAAGAGAGATGCAAACAAGAGCTGAAAGTAAATGGCAGCCCCAGCAAAGGAAGGCTTGGGTGTCAAGGATTGGTGTGGGTAGCCGGAGGCATCCAACATTCATGAGCACAAATGTGTGCACAGCCGGAGAATGTCCCCAGGGACTCTGATGACTCTAGCGCTGAGAGTGCCATTGGAAACCATGAATGAGAAAATAACTGACTCGCACTCTCAGGCAATCTGGTTTATGGACCCGAAGCTCTGGTTCGCTGCCAGGCCATCCGTCTCCCGGTGCCTTTGTGAGACGTTCTTGAAACGGAACACAGCACTGTCCGCTTTGCCAAAATGGCTGGCAATGACCTTGAACTTTCCCGAATTCTGAGAGGGGCTGGGTTGTTAACGTAAGCGTGCCCTGTGGATGTGCGATTTCGGAAGAAGGATGGAAAAGTATGTTGTGCACGGCCCAGGACACATATACAGAGGATATTTTTGCTGACTTCTCTCTGTGGTACAGCCACGTTCTCAAAGGCCTTTCTTTGCTGTCCTGGTTTTCTCATTTCCAAGCGTCTTCCCCAAACCTTGGAAGTCAAAGCACAGTCTCAGTAGAGGCTTCATCTTGTCTCTGAATGAAATTTATTTCCCTCCCCTTCCCATGGTAAACAAATGAAGTTGACAGACAAATGTAGGATTAGGTGAGATTTGCGAGACAACGGGAGTTTGGAAGCTCAAGCCAGCAGATGTCAGGATTAGGCTGAGAGGGAAGGACTCGGCTGGGGGAGAGGCTGCATGGAGAAATCTGAGGCAGTGACGAGGCCACGTGGAGATAAGGTGTGGAGGTGAGATGGAGGGAGAAGCAGTCTTTAAGATGCCTCTCAGGAGCTCTCTGTGTGGAGCTGCAGGGGATTTTGAAACTTCCAGATAAGGCCATTTGATTCTAGACAGAACACCTGGCTTAACTGAGCCTCTATGTCTCTTTCTGCATAGTGGGCAAAGGACTCAGGATTAGCATACACACAAGGCTTACCAGAACTTTCTTGGATTGAAATGTCTTCTCATGTCCTTATTTTCTCTTTCTTTTTTTTTGAGTCAGGGTCTCACTCTGTCGCCCTGGCTAGGGTGCAGTGACATGATCACAGCTCACAGCAGCCTCAACCTCCTGGGCTCAAGCAATCCTTCCACCTCAGCCTCCCAAGTAGCTGGGACTACAGATGCACACCACCAAGCCCAGCTAATTTTTTGATTTTTTTTCTAGAGATTAGATCTCGCTATGTTGTCCAGGCTGGTCTCAAACTCCTGGGCTCACACAATCCTTCTGCCTCAGTCTCCCAAAGTGCTGGGATTACAGGCATGAACCACCATGCCCAGCTATATATGTTTTTAAACATTTATTTGCAACTCTAACACCTTTAAACCTTTTAATATAATTTTTAGAAATAAATTTTTGCATAAAACTGCCTAATAATAAGCTAACACTCATGTAGTATGTAGTCTGAGCAGACTCGTTCTAGGTACTTTACACATAATAATATTTATTACCTTTGTTCTTCTTCACAACCCTGTGAAGTGGGTACTATTATTATTTCAGTTTTACATACAGGAAAACCAAGGCACAGAGAGGTTAGGTGACTTGTTCTAGGTCACGGGGTTATAATTTTTACCCACTGGCCTTTGTTTTCCCATCCATAGCCAACCCAAAGGAGTTGAAGACCGCCATTTTGTCCTCTCTGGTTGCTCCCTTTGCTAAGCTCCCCTCCCCTCTCCCATACTTTCTTCTGCCCGTGCTTCCTCTTAAAGTGTTGTTCCCAAAGAAGATCTCACTCGCCAAGGGTGTTTTGACCTATTCAGAGAAGAGTTGCATTGCTGGGCCTGAGGCCTGCTGCCGCCGGTCTGCTGAGGAGAATTATAAGGAAGGAAGACTGTTTTCAAGCCGGGCTCCCCTAGAAAGTGGTAGGATGGCATGTGCTGGTCCACGGGCCCCAGCTGCCAGATGATGGGAATTGGGATCAGCTGTGACCTAATTATGAGTCTCGTAAACCTGCATTGTGTCCTTCATTTTCCAGCTCATTGACCACCCAGAGGGGGAGGGAGAATGGATGAGATTCTGGTCAAGTCCTTCCTGCCACTACCATGTGGCCAAGGTCACAGGCCAATGATGTCCAGAGGGAGTGTATCGGGGGGTGCTCTTTGTTTTCTTCTCTGAATGAAGCTAGCAGGGAATGAAGCAGGAGAAAAGGAGGATTGGAGACATGCAAGCCTCACAAGAGCTTTTGGAATTGGAATGTCTTCTCATGTCCATTGTAGATACAGGAATTCCTCATATGGCATTCTGTGATTGTCAACATAGCAAATCAATATGACCTGTGTTCATACAACTCCATATATGCAAAGATACATACATGAAACTCTGACTATCTGTATATATCGTGTATTTGATGACTCTTTGGAAACAAAGCCTGAGTTAAAATTGTAGTAAGAATGCAGTTTTATTTTATCTATTTTTTTGAACTGGGGTCTCACTCTGTCTCCCAGGCTGAAGTGCAGTGGCACAATTATGGTCTACCACAACTTCGATCTCCTCAGCGATCCTTCTGCCTCAGCCATCCCAGTTGCTTGGACTACAGGGGTATGCCACCACGCCTGGCTAATTTGTTTTTGTTGTTGTTGTTGTTTGTTTTTTTTTGTAGAGACGAGGTCTCCCTATGTTGCTCAGGCTGGTCCTGGATTCCTGGGCTCAAGCAGTTCTCTCACCTCTGCCTCCCAAAGGGCTGGGATTATAGGCACGAGCCACCGTGCCTGGCCTGAATGCAGTTTTATACTGATAGAGAGTATTGACTCTTTACTTCCAAACCAAACACATAAATAGAGTCCCAACCCCTCACTTCCAAAATGAAGCACATCATTTCTATATCACAGAGGTGTGGACTCTAATTGCTTTTTCCTGTTGAAAGGTAGCAACCATGAATCACTAAGTAAAGTCTATGAAATTCTCAGCTGGGAGGATGTCTGAGAAAGTTTCCGCCTTTCTCACCTCTAAAAATAAATGACTAATTTCTCTCTCAAATCTTACCTTGGGAGCCTTAGAACCAGCAGAGTGTTGCAGAAAGACTATGGCATTTGGAACCGCATGGGGGCTTGGATTCAAATCCTGCCTCTGACGCTCACTATTTGGGCAGTGTCGACCCTAGGCAAGTTATTCTCTCTCTTAGCCTGTCTCTGTTTCCTTGTGAGTCAAAATTGGGGAAAAATAACAATAAACCTTCAGTGTTGTTTTATACTTAGGAATAAAACAAAATAACATACATGATATACATGATATAGGTCTGTCACTTGGCAAAAGCTTGAGGATAGAGAAACTTCTTCTTCCTTCCAGTTGTCCAAGGTGTGAGTGTCAGGGGGGTGGGTGGCTGTGGGGTGGTAAGGTCTTAGTGCACAATCCCTGGATTGTGGGATTTTTGATATTGGGAACCAATTGCTAAGGTTTTTATAAGATTAGAATATTTTTGATGAGCATCATTTCATTTTTTTAAAAAAAGAACATTCTTTTTTTTTTTTTTTTTTTTTTTGAGTTGGAGTCTCACTCTGTCACTCAGACTAGAGTGCAGTGGCTGCTTCCGGCCACTGCAGCCTCAACCTGCTGGGCTCCGGCGATCCTTCCACCTCAGCCTTCCAAGTAGCTGGAACTACAGGCGCACACTACCACGCCCGGCTAATTTTTGATTTATGGTAGAGATGAGGTCTTGCCAAGTTGCCCAGGTGGGTCTCGAACCTGTGGGCTCAGGCAATCCACTCGCCTCGGCCTCCCAAAGCACTGGGATTACAGGCTGAGCCACTGGGTCCGGCCAAAAAGGACGTTCTTATATCCTGAAGAACTCAGCCTACCTCAAAGGAGTTTGTGCAAATTAAGTAAGGTCATGCACATAAAGCACTTAATACAGGTCCTAGCATTTGGGAAACATTCACAGTTGTGCTGGGTGTTGCTTTTAGTTATATTTGTTTTGGTATAATATACATATTATCATGGTAAAAATCAAGCCCAAATTCCCTAACATGACCTATAAATGGTCTTTCATGCACAGACATACTATTTCTGCCACCCCCTGCAATATACAGCAACTTACAGACACACCCCAACTCCAGCCAGGAGGTCCTTGACATCATTGCCTGCAGTTGGGGTGGACTGCCTCTGTGACAGGTCAGAAAAACTCTGGCATGGTGGTAGTCTATCTTTTGTTCCCCATTGTTGATTTAGACACGGATTCAAGCTCT
The DNA here is from genome assembly GCA_963574415.1 of Tarsius wallacei. Taxonomy (NCBI): domain Eukaryota; kingdom Metazoa; phylum Chordata; class Mammalia; order Primates; family Tarsiidae; genus Tarsius; species Tarsius wallacei. Next base: position 55,564 of record CAUYQG010040597.1, read on the forward strand.
CAATAATAACAAGACCTGGCATTTGTAACAGCAAAGAAGAGTATCATCTTGTACATTCAAGAACATGTTTACGTGAAGGCACAACTTTGCCAAGTATAAAAATTGCTTTGGGAAGCCTGAATGGACTCAACTATTTTAATTATTACATTTTCAACCCTCTGATTTTTGTCTTCACATATGTCTTCACCAGTTCTGGTTCTGCACAGAAAGTTCTTAGAGGGAAGTACTCTGTCAGATAATGCCTCTGGAATTAAAGTATGCCTAGGAAGTGACCAAGGACCACTTCAAATGACTGACTTGCACACATTTGCCAATGTTCTTCTAAGGATGTTGTGCCCTTGTGTCTCTGTCCTAAGTCCTAGGCACTCCAAGTTTTTACAGACTACCTTCAGACAAAAATGGAGTTGGAATTAGTCATGATAAATTACAAGTGAATTTCAACTCTGGATTACCCTCTTTGGAAAAAAGGTGTGCAATTGTATCTTGGAAGGGAAGAGATTTGATGCTTAGAGGAGAAATGACTTTCCGTGCTCTGATAAAATATAATTTTAAAAAATTTCAAAACTCTGATGCCCCAGTACACTTCAAATCAGGACAAAATAAATACAAACAAAATAAAAGCCCAAACCAAACCCAGGTAATATAAAAACAAAACCTCCTTAAGATCCAAATTTATTATCCCAGAATTTAAGAATAGCATCAGCATGAATTTAAGTAAAAATGCTGAAATAATTTTTCAGCCTAAGGAACTGCCTTTCCCTAAACATGAGACACAGAGGAAGTAGAAAGATAATGCTTTTTCCCCCTTGCTTTTCTTGGAGATGGATCTCAGTGTTTTTGGTCCTTAGTCTCGGCAACTTTGAAAACGCTGCTGCCAGGCAAGCCACTTAGCACAATTGTAAAAACCTGGTCCCTACCCAGGGCAGAGATATTTTCCATTAAACTGTGCGTTTTTGAGATATCACTGACGTTAATGGTTAAGGCTAACCTTCACGGAGTTGTTGCTGTGTGAAAGAGATTATGCTTAGGTTACCAAGTCATAGTCCAACATAGGAATTTGGAGGGTGGTTTTTAGCCTTTCTCTTTAATTCAGTTTGAGTAGAGTCAAGAGAAATGCTTGAGCCCGAATCACTTAGAAACCCATATCTGGCCCGTTTGGCTGCTTGGGTAAAGGGAGGGAGACCACATGGCTTGGAAGCAGTCTACCAGAGGTTGTCTTATTTGCCTTTTTAAAACATAATAATAAGGGAGTAGGCGAAAAATGTCGGAATCATCAGAATTGGGGGTCTCAGAGATGAATGATTTTGCTGTAACCTGAAGTAATGGTTGGAGTTGGGGAGGAGACCACAGGATGGGCAGCTGCAGCCACTGGCAAAATATTTGCAACCCACAAGCTATTATTTAGGTATACATCTCTCTCTCTCTCTCTCTCTCTCTCTCTCTCTCTCTCTCTCTCTCTCGCTAACACAATAAAATATGTGGTTCCTGTCCTGAGTGCAGGTAGAGATATCTCCGGACTACTTACTATATGTATTTATTATGAAGTTCATGAATAAGTCACCACCCGAATAGAGTGAATGTATCACTATTAAAAATTAACATGGACTTTTTGTTGTCTGTTGTCCCTATCATTTTTTCTTTAATGAAACAACAGTCTGGAATACTACCTAATAGTCTGAGATGCCTCTGAGGGTAAGGTGTGCTTTACCAAGTCTTTAACTTAATCAGATTGGCCTCTTTGTTCCGGGCCCAATTCTTCAGAGTAAGTCGCTTTGAAGTAAGAGCAGGATGGATTGATCCATACGGAAACATTTGCCTAGTTAAAGCTCAAGCACCCTTTCTGAGGTCCCTGGGGGAAAAGGTCTTGCTTTTGTTCTGCAGTTTTGCCTTCTTTATTTTGTCAAGCTGTGTGTGTGTGTGTGTGTGTGTGTGTGTGTGTGTGTAAGGGAGAGATGCAAGTCTACACTTGAGATATCACTACAGTTTTTCTTGTCAATTTTCATTTTATTTCTACTGGAATGAGCAAAATTGACAGCCTCTGGACACCCAGAAGGAGCCATTTGGCCTCAGATAGTGAGGTATATAATGGTGGCTAATTTTACCTGTGAAAGAGATAACCAAGTGATTTCTCAAATGCCAAAATAAAAATGATCTCTTGTTTTCCAAAACAAGGCACAGAGTTCCCAAGAGTGACAGTGAGTTATTTCTGTTGTGTATCCCAGCAGGAAAAGGGGAGAGAGGTAGCCCTGGTCGAACACCTACTATGTGTCAGGCTTTATTCTCACTCATTTGGATGATTTAAGTGAGCAAGAAAACAGTGTTTCCACCAAACTGCAACAAAAACTACAAATCTTAGAGGTTCCTTAGTGACACTTATGAACTGTCAGAGAATAATTGAAATAGTTCTTGTTTTCTGATATCAGGAACTTGATAGAAAGTTGTTGTTTGAAGGTCATATTGACCCTCTCTGGAAGAAAAGGCAGGGACTGAGTGATCTGAGGTTCCAGCCTCACCATTCACCACTTATTGGGGGTGACAGTTTCCTGGGCCCCTGACTGACACCAGGGCTGTTGACCCCTTGCTGCTGGTCCCATCAACCTGAGCAGACTCTTTCCAAAGAAACTTGCTGGGATGAGAAATCAGCAGTCACTGGTTATTAGATCCTCCACTGAATCCATCCATTCGAATACCTTCCTCACTCCTACTCACCACTGTGTTTTACTTCTGTTCACTGAGGCTAAAGTCTTGACAAAAATAGCACACTGATTACAGGAGTGGCAAGGGCTTCAGCCCTAGCAAACGGGAACCACATTGAAGCAAATGGAGGGACAAGAAATTGATACAATTTCCATTAATAACCTGAATAGTGTCCCTGGGCATTGCTTATGTATTTAATTTTTATTCTGATTTTTTTTTTTTTTTGAGTTGGAGTCTCACTGTTGCCCAGACTGGAGTGCAGTGGCCGCTCCCGGCCACCGCAGCCTTGTCCTGCTGGGCTCCAGCGATCCTTCCGCCTCAGCCTTCCAAGTAGCTGGAACTACAGGCATGTGCTACCACACCTGGCTAATTTTTGATTTATTGTAGAGATGAGGTCTCACCAAGTTGCCTAGGTGGGTCTCGAACCCGCGGGCTCAGACAATCCATATTCTGATTTTTTTTAATGTTGTAGGCAAAATGCCAGGATAGCAGCCCTCTTAGCTTCTTCAACCGTATGCATTACAAGCCAGAAGAAAGCCTAACTCCTCATATGACAGTTGAAATTGGGGGCAGGGATAGGTCAGCTTCCGAAATTTCTCCAGATTTTAATTAATACAATTACATATTTGAACAGAAGTTTTTTTTAATTTGGGATTTTCCCTATGTGTTTTGATTTTTGATGTGAAATATTTTCTTTTCACATATTTGTTTTTGTTTTCTTTCTCATTGAAAATATAAACCATATTCATTTATTCAACAAATATTAGTTAGATGTCCGCTATGTTCCAGACACCAAAAAGAGAAAAAAGATCCTTTTGTTTAATTTGCATTCCAGCAGAGGGCGAGAGAAGCAATAACATAGACATGACAAGTGAGTTACTTTTATAATATTTCAGAAGATGATGCGGTTATAGAAAAAGACAAGGCAAGGTAAGAGGATAGGAGTGCTGGGTAAAAGGATGGGTGACATTTGACCCAAAGATGAGGGGTTAACTGTGCAGACATTTGGGGAAGAGAAGGCCATTGCATCTGGAGTGGAGTGACTATGGGAAAAAAAGCAAACCCCTGGAGCCAGAGCATATAGGACATTTTTGGCCATTGAAGGAATTCTAGCTTTTCCCTGAGTTGAAGTGGGAGCCATTGCAGACTCTTGAGCTGAGGACTAGCATGAGTTGACTTGGGTTGTAAAATTCTTGCTCTGGCTTCTGTATTCTTAATGTGCCAAGAACAGTTTTCTTGTTCTATGATTCTAGTTTTTTATATGCTATTATGTAATTCACTACTAAATAGATTTTACTCACCGTGACATTGTGTTAGTGTGGCTGTTTATTCCCCGTGAGGTGTTGATCCGTCTTCTTTTCATTCAGAACTTCTTGATGCCAAGTTTTCATGGAAAAATGCAAGGGTGTATGGTGCCTAGGAAAAGGACAGAAGAAAGGGTAATACATTTCCCCCTGAGCACAAGATTTGATTACGTTTGTCATTATTTCCAGCCAATACAGCCACAGACATAATTAGTGGTTATACAATTATGCTACACACTGTCTGAGGCCTCATTACCTTTTAACTCATAAATCTACCTTGCTATCCTTCCATGACCCTCTTAAAGAATGTACCTACCCACCACCTATATAATGAAAGAAGCCACAAGCCCCAACTTGGAGGAATTGTATTGATTTGTAAAGAAGAGAGAAGCTATCACTTGCTGTTCTCATTAACCTGGAAATAGACACCACATTTTACCTGCCGCTATATTTCCTGCTGTAGATCTATGTAGTAAATCCATTAATCTATCTTTCCATTCATCCACTCATCCTCCCTCCCTCCCTCCCCTTCCCGCCTTCCTTTCCTTCTTTTCTTCCTTCCTTCCTTCCATCCATTCAACTTCTACCAGTTGAATGATAGGAGGCAATATATTTCATGGTTAGATGTATAGACTTTCTATAGCCTCAGACTGCCTGGAATTAAAATCTTCCCATTACTTTAGCTATATTACCTTTGAATTGCACTATTTGAGCCTCAGTTTCCCCCTCTGTAGGAGAAAAACAATAGCCAAACGTATCAAAGAGTTGTTATAAGGATCACAAAGTCAACTAATTCAAGGCCCTTTGCCTTTGTCCTGGAGGAATAGCTTTGCTAGTTTGAGTTGGCATTCAGTCATCTCTCCTTTCATCTGTTCTCTCCTTCATAGTTCAGTCAGCAGCCTATCAATGACCACATGTGAGTTAAGTATTATGGAGAGGTAAATTTTACGGAGAAACAGAGGCTGTGAGTGTGTCCCTAGAGCCTAACCCTTCTTGGCGCATGGGCAATGCCCAGTGTGCATTTCATGGATTGAATCAAGTCCCTGCCCTTGAGGAGTGTTCCATGTGTCTGCAGAAGGCCAGTGCCTGGTGAAAATGCTGCTGGGGCAGTTGGCTGAAGACAGGGAGCAGAGCAGGAATGCCTGGGCACAGAGGAAGCTGATCCTCAAGCTGCTTCTGCAGACCTGGACATTTGAAGTAATTTCTTCCTGGGGCTGGCTCTTTTGTTCTGGGGTTTGCATTTCTGCCTCTGTGTCAGTGGATTGTCTGACATTTCTGGGTCTCTGTCCTGATACATAGACCAGGCAGGTGGGATCCCAGCGGGGAGCTATGTATGTCTCTCTGTGTGTTCCAGAAAGAGTTTAACCTTGGGCAGAGAAGGCCAAGTTTCTTGACTTCAGGGTTTGTTCAGCATTATCTCTGTATCATTCTTCCTTACAGTTGGTTGGGGGTAGGGGTGATAAGTGTTTGGCTTACAGGACTTGCAGCCTTGCAGGATACAATGCCGATGCTTATACTTAAACTTGCTGTGACTTACCTGGGTGCAAGGCATGGAAAAACCTCTAGAACAACTTCACCTTTAAGGAAATAGCCCCCATGGTGACTTAAGTGTGTTGTGGAAGCATGTGAGGATTAGATGTGGGGGACTCTAGAGCCAGACTGCCTGGATTTATAGCTCTATTTTTTTGTTTGTTCGTATGTTTGTTTTTTTGAGATAGGGTATCGCTGTATTGCCCAGGCTGGTCTTGAACTCCTGGGATCGAGTGATTCTCCTGCTTCAGCCTCAGCTGGGATCACAGGCATGAGCCGCTGTAGCCTGGCTCATAGCTCTGTCTTTTATTGGCTTTGTAACCTTGGGCGATGTTGTTAGTTTCTCTATTCCTTAGTTTTCTTGCTGTAAAATGATTATAGTAATGATAACCTACCTCACTGGAAGTTGAAAGCATTAAATGAGATTATATATTTGAAGTGCTTGAGTTCTGGCTCATAATAAGTATTCAATAAATGTTAGCTATAATTTTTCTTCTTCCTACTTCTCCTTTTTTTCTTTAGTACTATTACTATTACTATTAGAATAAAGATACAATTGAACATGTTTGTGAAGGTTGGTGATTGCCTAGCATAGATAACCACTCCACAAATGTTAGTTTTTATTTTCCATATGGACTGCTAAAGTCTATCTGTAAAGTCTCAGAGACTTTCTCATCACTTTCTCCAAACCTAATGCAAGATATTCACATTTCTGGTACAAAGAAGACACTCAATTCACTTGACAAACTGGGCCTCCCTCTGCTCACTGTAATAGAGAACAAGTACCAGCTCACAACATTTTATGACTTTGTGTTGAATGAAAATTATAACTCTGTGTATTATTTATCTTTTGCTGATTAGCTCATTACCACACACTTGGCAGCCCAAAGTATCACACATTTATTATGTTTCTGAGAGTCAGAAATCTAGGCACAGCTCTGCTGAGTTCTCTGCTTTACGATTTCTCCCAAGTTGCCATCAAGGTTTTAGCCAGGGCTGAGGTTTCATCTGAATACGCAACTGGAGAAGGATCTGTTTCAAAGTTCACATGGCTGTGAACTTGGCACAAATTTGGTTTCTGAAGTGTTATTGAATTGAGGATGCCAGTTCCTAGCTGGCTGCTAGCTGGAGCCTGTGCTCAGTTTCTCCCTCCCATGGTCTTCCCCGCCATAGCAGCTTGTTTCACCAAAGCCAGGAAGAGAGAGAGAGAGAGAGAGAGAGAGAGAGAGATTGCTAATAAGATGGAAGTTGGAGTCTTACGTAATGTAACCACAGAATTGACATCCCATCAACTTTGCCATGTCCTATTAGAAATAAATTGCACATTTGACCAACACTCAAAAGAAGGGGATTATAGATATAAGGATGTAAATCCCAGGAGGTGGGGACCATTGAGGGCCATCTTAGTCAGTCTGCCTAGTTTTAGTTTTTTATTTTTTTCCTCATCTCAGTTCAGAGAATTCAGTTTATTAGAGCAGGTGTAAGTGATACAGTTGCTCTTCAATTATTCAGCAGAATTCTGGAAATTTCAAGTTTTCCAGAAACTTACAATTCTGCTTCACTTTTTCTCCCCCTGTAAATAGAAATCTATCTCTCCATGAATGAACAGTACAATTTCAGGGATTCTTTGTCTCCTTTCTGATTGACTGTCAGTGGGCAGTAGCTTTTCTGACAAAGGGAACAATTATAAATTTCTTTTTCTCCTCAACCTCTCTGTTAAATGGTTGATGGTCTGGAAACAAGTATTTGGAGGTGCTGGGGGACTCCTATTTAAAGGAAAACTTTGCAAAGAGAAGTTGCCTTGTCCAGTGAAAATGTAAGAATGGCTAGTCCTTAATTTGCATGATTAGTAAATCTGAATACCTGGAACTCCGGTTTTTGTTTGTTTAACAAATAGATGAGCTGAGAGGAAAGTAGAGGATACTTTATATGCGTCTGAGAAAGGCTTTCTCTGCCCCTCCTTAGGATTCTAAGGGAAGATAGCTGTGGGGTTGCATGCTCATAGAGGTATCAGGGATAGCTCCCTTATAATTATTTCCATTCCTGTGGTTCTAGTCAATACTGTTTAAGCTCAAATGGGAATTCGTTCACTCCTTTTATTTATTTAGCAAATATTTTTTGAGCATTTTTTTATGATCCAGCCACTGCTAGGGAATGTGTTACAATAAGATATGGTCACAGCCCTCAAAAACTTTTCTCAGACATGGACCTCCACATCATTATTTGGTTTCCCATCGATCATTAACGGAAAATGGGTAGCTCTATTTTTTTCTCCCTCTGGGAGGCAGATGTGGATGACCAAGCCTCTTTTATCATCTTACTCCTAGTTTAATCTCCTTCCCTTTCTTTTACTTTCTACATGCCACTTCGTGAGAGGCAGTTTATGTTAGTTATCTATGACAGCCTCACAAATTACCCCTGAACTTGGCAGCTAAAGCAACAACATTTACTGTTTCAGTTTCTTGGAGTAGGAACTCAGGTCTGCACTGGGGGAAAGAAATCTCCCATGAGGCCCTGGCAGGGACTAGAAGAGGAACGAGGCCATCTTTGGAAACATTTCTCTGGGTCTTTGTGACTTTCCTTGGAGATCCAATGCCCTGTTATGGTTTGGCAGTTATGATGGCACCTGGGGGGCTGCATGGAAGATCTCTAGGCCAGTGTCTTCATCTGGGTTCTCTGACTCAGGGTTCCTCACCAGGCTGTGATCAAGGTGTCCACTGAGGCAACAACCTTCTTAAGGGTCAATGAGGGAAATGTCAGGCTCACTCATGTGCTTGTTGGCAGGATTCATTTCTTCACAGGCTGTTGACCAGACACTTCTCACTGCTTTTCCATATGGATCTTTCTATAGGGTAGCTCATGACACAGCTATTTGCTTTATTAGACAGAGCAAGTGAGATAAGCCAGACAGTGGGAACAGGAGCTCCAGTTTTTTGTAACTTAAACTGGGAGTTCACATGTATCACCTTTCCTTTATTGTATTCTGTTCATTAAAAGCAACTTGCATCTAGCCCACATTCAAGTGGAAAAGATTACCCTTGGACACAAATACTAGGAGGTAAGGGGTCACTGTGAGTCATTTTAGAAATTGTCTATCACAGGTGGGTGAGAGTCCACTTCTAGAAGGTATCTGATATGGAGAAGCTTAAGTTATAATGAATTTCCCATGAGCTACCTCTTGCACATACATTGCTGTCAGCCCTTTTCATATTTTCTGAGGTCTCAGCACATAGACTGGGGAGAAGGGAATAAGGGATTAGATGTTGAAACTAAGAATATGATTTTTTACAAGGAATTATCAAATATTAACCTGGAGGGGACATTAGGGGGCTTTATGCAGATGAAGACATTGGCCTAGAGATCCTCTTTGCATCACCCCAGGCCCCATCATAACTGCTAAACCATGACAGATCTCCAAGGAGAGCCACAAAGGCCCAGAGACATACTTCCAAAGGTGGTCTCGTTCCTCTTCTAGTCCCTGCTAGGGCCTCATGGGAGATCATGTGACTAGTGTTCCCATCTCCTTCCCCAGTGAGAAAACACCTGCCATGTTGAAAGGCTCACTCAGAGCCTTGTCATTTACCTGCTACCTAGCAGCTTGATTTTGCTTGTGTCTAGAAGAAAAATCATGTTTAGGATAAATAACAGTTCATATAATTAACATATCTGCCACAATTGGGACAATATATTTTATCACTTATTTGCAGGACTTGCTGCCTTCTGGGAGCCACAAGGTCTGGAGCTGTGGGCTGAACTTGCTCAGCAATCATGCCACAGGTCTGCCTACTGAACCCAGCCCAATCATCTATAGATATTCTTTTCTGTCTTTGAATAGCAATCGTTGAAAATGCATAAGGGCTTGATCAATAATTTTACATTTGTTATTTTCACTTTTTCTTCTAGCCTGTCAAAAATATCAGCTTTTACTTTCTGGCTTTCAATCTAAATGGACCCAATGGTACCTCGGCTCCTTTGATATGACATTAGCCACTTAGGGCGATTGCAAGAAATGCCACCCAGGGGTTAATCTCCTTCACCCTTCTGTTCCTTTGAGATGCTGTTAGAAATCTCACACTGCTCAGAGAAGAGGAGTCAGAGGGTAAATGGATACAGAATGTCTGGGAGGAAGAGAACAGAGATCTCTCTCCCAGGGCTCAATGCCCTGAGATGGTGTCCATGGTGATCACTGGCAATTAACAAATTCTATAGGTACCTGTGAGGGAGTTATTTTTGCATCAGACAATATAAGAAAAGAAGCATTTGAGGAGCTGTAGTAGTTATTTGGGAAGGAAGCAGTGCCATTTTTATTTATATTTAATGTCACTTGCAGAAATGTGAGGATAGGAATATAACAGGGACCCCTAAAAAAGCAGAATTATTTTTTGGAGGGTAGACCTCTTTGGAGGGTGGTCCAGACTTCCCCAGCTAGGTAAGTGTTCTACAAACCCATTGGCATCAGTGTGCCAGCTAATGTTGTTATGGGAGGTTGCATCCAGCTTCAGTGAAATTTTTGGAGATTCTTTCATGTTTGCTCATTTCATGATGGGTGATTTGTGAGCGCACCTGCCCACACTGCACCGAGTGTTCAGCAGTTTTTGACCAAAAAATGGCATGGCCCCTTTGCCCCACCCTTTCTGTTTATCGGATCTCGCCCTGAGCAACTCTCTTTTGTTTCCCGGATGAAAAACGTCATCAAAAGGAAACGTTTTGCCGATGTGGAAGAGGTTAAACAAAAAAGTGGCAGAAGCACTAAAAGGCATCAAAATTCACAAGTTCAAAAACTGTTTTGAGCAGTGAAAAAAGGCCTTGATAGGTATATTGTATCAAATGGAGACTACTTTGAAGGTGACTGAAGTTTAAACGTGTAAGAATAAATACATAATTTTGTATAAATACTGGGTTTTTTTTTTTTTTTGGTTCTCCCTTATAGTTATTTAGGAAGGAAGCAGTGCCATTTTATTTTAACATTTAACATCACTTGTAGAAGTGTGAGGATAGGTATATGTCTACTGAGAAGTTTATAGACTTTACCTGCCTAAAAGACATTATTTGCAATCTGCTAATTTAGTTAATGGCAAGCCTTAGCATTACAATAGTATCTCAAAGCAAAATATTGAATTGACTGTTTGCCCTTAGGTTATTTTTTAAAAAGCTATTCTTATAAATTATAAAATAAAGCAAGACTGGGTTGATAATAGAAAGGTGAGTTTTGTGAACAGCACAGGAGACTAATGCAAATCAAAGAGGCCAGGAGGAAAAGGCCAGGAAAGCAGCAGACAGCGGGTAGATATTCAGAAGCCAGCAGATACTTATAGGCAATGAGTAGAAACTCAGGGAAAAACAGATGACGGATTGGCTTCAGAGAGGCCTGGAACAATTTAGGATATAGACTGGGATTTTGAACTTCAGAAAGGACCAATGTGGGACGAGGCTAAAGCAACGACTTGGGGTCAGGCATGAGGTAGGGCAAGGCATTGAGGAAATCACAAAATTTCAGGTACAAAGTAGGGGCGTGGTCAGGACCCCATCTGAGCAGAAATAGGATTAAGGCTCATGGGCTTGAACTTTTTAAATTCTTCCTGACCAGAGGCAGGGCTGGTCCCAGGGCCTGGAAGATCCTGGAACAGGGCTCAGCATGAAGGTGGGTGTTAAGTGGCACCAAACAAAAGGGGGAACATCAAACTAGCATCACTGTATTTCCTGGTTTCTCTAGGACAGGTAACCTTTACATGTGTTTTCCAGCATTACAAATAATACTGCTTCCCCTGCCCTTGAAAGTAACTGTTTTGGGGGATGTTATACGGTCACTCTAATAATTTTCCAGAATGTGTTTTGTGGAAAATCTGTTTGCAGAATGTTACCCAGAGGCCACAAAAGCAGAGTTCTCTAATCATATAAGTATGGAAATCCAGAATGAAATGGAGGTTGTTTGTTTGTTTAGAGAAAGGGTCTGGCTCTGTTTCCCAGGCTGAAATGCTGTGGTGCAATCATAGCTCACTGCAGTCCTGAACTCCTGAGCTCAAGTGATCTTTCTGCCTTGGCCTCCCAAAATGCTAGGATGACAGGTGTGAGCCACCACACTCAGCCTGAAAGGAAGTTAAATGGAGGACTCTGTACTGCAGGACTTCCCACTGCCTTCATATGCTAGTGTATAGTATTACTCTCTAAGAGGTTCAAAGTTCTTAGTTTCCCATCCTTTGTTGATTTTGGCATCCCTGAGACTATTCGGTGAGACACTTTGGGTAATGCTGGCTCATTGAATATGGGGTCAGAAAAGAAGGTTGGTCATCAATCTTCCTGTACTAAGGCTACTTACCAAAGTCAGCAGCCATCAGTTAAATAAATAATTGCTAGAGAGAACAAGTGCACATTCTGCCATCATCTTCTGATTTGCTGATTATTGACTGACATTAACAGAGGTATACATGACCTGTCCTAGGTGAGTGATGATCTCAAGCACTGTGGCAAAACCACTTACTAGTTAGGACATGGGAAGGAAGAGTGTTGTATTTGTTTAGTCATTAATTGCATGATGTTCTTTTTTTTTGAGTTGGAGTCTCACTCTGTTGCCAGGGGTGGAGTGCAGTGGCATGCTCACAGCCACCACAGCCTCGGCCTGCTGGACTCAGGTGATCCTTCCACCCAACCTTCCAAGTAGCTGGAACTACAGGCGTGTGCCACCACGCCCAGCTAATATATATATTTTTTATTTATTTTAGAGACAAGTTCTCGCCAAGTTGCCCAGGCTGGTCTCAAACCTCTGGGCTCAGCAATCTTCTCACCTCGGCCTCCCAGAGTGCTGGGATTACAGGCTTGCGCCTCTGCATCTGGCCTGCTTGGTGTTCTTACAGGAGAGGTTAATGAGGAAACAATGGTGTGTGTACGGGGGAGGGAGTCTTAGGAATTGTAAACTTCTGGATTATTCTGATAAAGGTAGCCCTCAAACCACTTGTGGAGAATCATTTTCTAGGGGTTCCAATGAAGGACTCCTTTGATGATAAAACACCATCAGTATTGTTTCTTTAATTATATGAGTCCCCTGATATGCTGACCAGTGGTCTGATATTTGCTAAGTTCCCACTGTGTGCTACACACTTTCCTATGTGCTTTCTACACATATGAACTTTTGTGTTAACATACACTATGCTAAATAGTCCCAGAAACAACCCTGAAATTCCCCCACTTTACAGAAGATGTTCACAGATAACTCTTCAGATGGGCCCAGTCTACTTACGTGTTCCCTTCCCGGCCCCACAAGAGGGCCATGGCTCTTACACCCACCCCCCCAATGCCTCCCTAGGACAAGAACACAAGGAGCCAAAGCTCCTGTCTGTGCCTTTGCCCCGAGACTACCCAAAACTCATTTGGAGCCTTAACAAGGATAAGACCATTTCTTTACAAACAGGATCATATGCTGACACACTTATCTGTCTGCCTGGTGGAATGGATCAATATCAAACATACTAATCTAGAAAGAATGATGAAGCATTGATTCTCACCAAGTGTGCAGACTGAAGACGACCCATGTAGAAAAGTTTTTAAAAGATGAGAGGGAGCCGGGCTCAGTGGCTCAGCCTGTAATCCCGTGCTTTGGGAGGCCAAGGTGAGTGAACTGCCTGAACCCGAGGGTTTGAGACCTGCCTAAGCAACTTGGCGAGACCTCACCTCTACAGTAAATAAAATAAAAAAAAAATTAGCCGGGCTTGGTAGTGTGCGCCTGTAGTTCCAGCTACTTGGAAGGCTGAGGTGGAAGGATCGCCTGAGCCCAGCAGGTCGAGGCTGCGGCAGCCAGGAGTGTGCCACTGCACTCCCTTCTGGGCCACGGGGTGCCACTCCAACACAAAAAAAAAAAAAAAAAAAAAAAAAAGATGAGAGGGAGGAGGATACTGAGCAAGACAGAGGAGAAAGATTTGCTTTGTTTTTGTCATGGAGTTACAAATCCAGGCAGGCGACAAAGCAGCATCATGTTTTTGGCTGGGCCTAGGAATTTTTTTTAACCTTATTTAAAGACCCGGGGTCTTTGTAATTACATCATGGGTTTCAGACTTAGATGGCTACAGGAGCTTGGCACATGAAGGGTTTCAGGACTGCTGGCTGAGTAGGGTTTGTGGTGACTGGAAGAAGACAAGTCTCTTCTAAAGGGGAATGTCCATAATAATGTATTGTATATTTCAAAATAACTAGAGAGTAGATTGCAATTTCTTACCATAAATAATGATAGCGGCTGGGCACGTGACTCATGCCTGTAATCCCAGCACTTTGGGAGGCCGAGGCAGGTGGATCGCTTGAGCCAAAGAGTTTGAGACCAGCCTGAGCAACATAGCAAGACTTTGTCTGTACAAAAATTCAAGAAATTAGGTGGGCATGGTGGCAGGTGCTTGTAGTTCCAGCTACTTGGAAGGCTGAGGAGGAACAGTCAGCAGGAGGTTGAGGCTACAGTGAGCTGTGATCCTGCCACTGCATTTCCAGCCTGAGTGAAAGAGTAAGATTTAAAAAAGAACAAGACAGCTATGCAAGGTAATGGGTATGTTAACTAGCTTAATTTAATCACTATATACATATATGTGTACAGTTTACTTCACAATGTATACATTCATATAAAGTTGCACCCCAGAAGTATATACAATCATGATTTGTCAATCAAAAATAATATTAATAATAAGAAATAAATTAAAAAATAAAAATGGCTGCCCTTATTAGGATCAAGTAATGGATTGCTTATGAAAAATATGGCTGCTATTTTCCCAGAAACTTTTAAAGAGTTTTTTAGGTAGGTTTATCGAAGTATAATTATTAATTTGCAAAGACCTTCACATAACTAATTTGATGAGTTTGGACATATGCAAACACCTGTGATACCATTATCACAATCAAGGTAACAGACATATTCAATACTTTTCAAGGTTTCCTCTGTTCCCCTCCCTTTTTTGTGGGCAAGAACATTTAACCTGAGATCTACCCTCTGAACAAACTTTGAAGTGCACCATACTGTGTGTTGTTAACTGAAGGGACAATGTTGTGTAGCAGAGCTCTAGAATTTATTCACTGAGCCTAATTCAAACTTTATTCCCATTGAACAACAATTCCTCATTTCTCCTCCCTCGAGCCCCTGACAACCACCATTGTCTTTTTTGCTTTCATAGAAGCATTCCATATAAATGGAATCATGCAATATTTGTCCCTACCGCATCCTTTTTTCACTTAGTATGATGACTTCCAGTTTCAGTCATGTTGCAAATGGTAGAATTTTCCTTCTTTGTAAAATCTCAATAATATTCATCTGTCGATCGACAGATTGCGAATAGTGAGCATGGGAATGTAGATATCTCTTTAAGATCCTAATTTTAATTCTTTTGGATATAAACCCAGAAATGGAATTGCTGGATCATATGGTAGTTCTATTTTCAATCTTGTGGGGAGCCTCCATACTGTTTTCCATAGTTGCTGCAGCATTTTACAGTCCTACCACCAGTGCACAAGGGTTCCAATTTCTCTGCATTCTTACTAATACTTGCTATCTTTTGGGGGTTATTTTGGGTGGGATAATAGCCACCCTGAAAGGTGTAAGGTGCTATTTCATATCTCATTGTATTTTTTTTTCCCCTACAGAAACAGGGTCTTGCTATGTTACCCAGGCTGGAATGTAGTGGTTGTTCATAGCACACTACAATCCCAGACTCCTGGGCTCAAGTGATTCTCCTGCCTCCAGGGTAGTGAGAAATATAGGTGCGCACCACCACACCCAGCTCTCATTGCAGTTTTGATTTTTATTTCCTGAATAATTAATGATGTTGAGCATCTTTTATATATTTGTTGGTCATTTTATCTTCTTTGGAGAAATATCTGTTCAAGTCCTCTGCCCATTTTTTAATCAGGTGTTTTTGTTCTTGCTATTGAGTTGCAATAGTTTCTTATATGTTTTGGAAATTAACCTTAATGTTACATTTAATTTGACTGTTTAAAGCATTCCTTGGGCCAAATAAAACACACAGACTTCTGGTCAGTGACCTCTGGTTTACAGTTACATGTGGGAGGGGTTAAGTTACTCAAATAAGGGAACACAGTAGTGTGTCGATGGTGTTGGGGCATTTCTTAAGTCACCTCATAAAATTCTCAAAACAAACCCATGAGTAGACATCATCCCACCCATCTTGTACATAAAAGTGATGCCCAGAGAAATTAAATGACTATTCTAAGTGCGCACAGCCTACGTGTGGTTAGTGCAGGTCTGAATTCTGGTTTGTTTGACCAGAAAGAACAGATTTGGTGAAGTCATGTGTGCTCCTCTGGGGAGGAAGAGTTCTGCTCAGGTTTTTATATTACCATTGATGGTCACTGTTGGGCTCCAGGGCCATGCCATTTTTCTCCAGAGGTTAGTCTCACTGGTTTGTGACACAGATGCTAAACTGGCTCTCTTATGATTAGCACGAGCCATGAGTTAGTCATCAATCATCACCCTTTCTGGGGTTGTCAAGTCTAGATTTATTCCATTTTGTAGAATCATCCTTCCATGTCCTTGAAATCCATATGCATAGTCTACATTGCCTAGATTCTGATATTTCATGTGTGAAATTAAGCCTCTTGGATTGTAACAAGTGTGGCTGTTAGTCTCTAATTGGAATGTGTGTGTGTTGGTAGTGGTGGCCAAGTTTATTCACTGATATGCTAGTTATCCTTAATACAAAGGCAAATAAACATTCATTTTATATTAGGAATTTTGTGACACTTTGAGTTTCTCTGAGTTGTCATAGAACTGGAGCAGAGAGTCAAAGCTGTAATTTCTGCCTATCACTGGGTTTTGAATAGATTATGAACTCTTAGAGGATTGAGCTTCTATCTACATAGTTCTCTTTATACAGAGAAGAAGGTTCACATAGAATTATCTATAATTGGGTGTTTAATAAATGCTATTTGATGAGGATAATGGTATGGAAATAAAATTCTTGAGATCCAGAGTTTGCCTGGATTTCTTGCCTCATTAGGGAAGAAGAGATGAACAGGAATGAATGGGTAGATATGAATGTCGGTCTGTGGCAGGAAACCACACACTCTTCTAGCTTGGAATGCGGGAAAGAGAAAAACCAGAAGGGTGTGACTAAGATAGAAATGGACATGAACACTAGTATTTACCAATCTTTCTAATGAGGAAGACTCCATTTGGAACAGGATGATGTGTCTCGTATAACTTAGATTGCTTGTCTAATCACACCAAGGTTTACTCAAAGTCACTGTCATTATGATATGTAATCACTGGCCCACCCGTACTCTGTTGGGTAAGTAAAGTAAGGTAAGGGCAGAGGTAAATGGTTTTCCTTTTATTTGCATTTTTACTTGGTCCCTGGCTTTCCAGATGAGATGGGTTTTCATAAACTCTTCCCATTAAGCTCTCTGAAGTGTTTTCAGGTTGTTTATTTTAGGGTTGTTTTACAGTTGCCTTTTCTTATGTTTATTTTGTATGCTAGAAAATGAGTGAAGAGATGAGCTATGAGCTACTACTGTGCTCACTAAAGTTAATATTAAGCCTTTTATTGAGCTTTTCAAATACCAAAGTATATTTCATTTTTATCTCAAATGTTAAAAAATGTGATCAATTCTAACCAGCTTCCCTACATGCATCAAAACGCCCTTAGAAGTTTTCTTCTTTGCCACCATGGTGAATCCTTTAAGCAAATTGATTTTAAGCTTGCCCAACAGTGTGAATGTAATGACCCTGAAGTGTACACGTAAATTGGGACATTTTATGTATATTTTACCACAATTTTTTGAAAAAAGTTTTTAAGCATCTCATCAACTATGGAGGCTGTCAGTCTGATAGGTAGAACATGAGCAATATTTGCATTCAGTGCAGTGAGTGAATATTACTCTGTTACACTCAAGTGCAAGAAATTTCATATTATTTTATTTTTCCTAAATCAAATCAAACTTGGCTCTGAGTTCTCATCTGTTGGAAGGACGTGCGAGAAAATCAATTGCATTATATTTAAGGGAACACATTTCTTAGGCATCTCCAAAAATTTGAATGGGACTTAATATGCGATCAGGAGAACAGGAGAGGAGAGTTTTGTCCCTCTCATGGAATACGTGAGGCAGATATCTGAGATATGAGCTATTGATATTACTGTGCACACTAAAGTAAATGTTGAGTCTTTTATTGAGCATTTTTCTGTTTGCCTTGTGGTGCAACGCTTCCGTTTGGCCCTTCACTGTCTGTCAGGCTCATATGCTTGGTGGCAATCGAGAGACGCCTTATAATTGCCCTCTCTACCACAGACTTGGCCAAAAGGGCACTTTCTGCTCTTGTCCAGGCTGCAGTGTTGGTTTTCAGCCTCCAGAGAAGTCTACAGTAATCCCTTTCATCATAGGATAGAAGGGGACACAGGTCTCTGTTATTCACTAAAACCCACCTATTTCTTATTCCTGATCTGATCTCAGAAAAGCTCACTGCTCTGATTGGGCTCCTATGCCTGCTTGAAACCCAACACCAGCTAGCCCAGATTCCCAGGCAGACCTTTATATGAGGGAGATTGAACTCTGGGTGCCTAGTAACTTTGACTTTTCTGCCCTAAGGAGCATAAATTGTTAGTGCTATTGAAAGTAAAAGATCTGAGACTCAGAACAGTGCACCCTAAGATCTTTTTTATATGGAGGAGGAAAAAAAAAAAATACTTCTCTGTCTTCAGACTATCCAAGGCAGCTAGAAGAAGACACAAATATTCCTATATATTTATAATTTTGGCCATGCATAGATTAATAATAGTTGCAAGTATGGCTTTAGAAACAGAGAACTTGGGTTTGAATCTTGGCTGTGCCATTTCTGGCTGTGTGATCTTGGGCAAGTTGAATCCCCCATACCTTAATTTCCCCATCTATAAAACAGAAATGAAAGTAATATTTTTAAAATCATGAACTTACTGTGAGAAATAACTAAGTTGATATGTATAAAGTACTCAAAACAGAGAGTTTGGCATGTAGAAAGTACTAAATATTAAGGAAGCAATAATAATTATTATTATTGTTAATACTTAATAGCACCACCAAAACTGGTCATGCAGTTTTAATACTCTGCAACTCTCTGCTTAACTCTAATTTCAAAGAATCCAGGGAAGCAATGAATTCTTACTACTAAATTTCATATTGGTTCTGATATATTTTCAAAGAATCTTTTGTAAGGAGTCTCTCTTGGGATATTGAACATGGCCACATATCTCAAAGGAGGGCTATCAATTTGATCAGTTTATGAAATTCTGGTCCTCTTGCTTTCAGAATTCTAGCTGAATGACAAGAAAATAACTCAAACATGCAAATTAATCAAACCATCTTGAAACTCAAACATGACTTGAGGAAGACTTGCAGCCCTACTTCTTATTAACTTCTGGTTAATTTGCTTTCTTTATGCAATTCCTAGCCTAAAGTGAATGCTACTCTCTCACTTTTTTTCTTGTAGAGCTATAAGTCTTGATGACTAAATTTCATACAAATTTTGTGCAATTCTTAGCTAGGAGAGGTGGCAAAAGACCAAATGCTATAGGTACTAGTATCCTGTTGTTAACATTGCTATTTCACCTTGATAATAGTAACTTCCATCATGACTTGACAGCTAGTAAGCACAAAATCTTTTTCTTTCCCTTTGGCTGTATGTGGTTGATTGCTTTGGAGCAAATTTTATTTCTTGCATGGCTTAGGGCTTCATAAATTATAAAAATGTTTTCTTTTTGGTTTGAATAGAGCAGTAAAGCATATCCCTGACTTCTCACTCCTTCCACACCCCAGTATCTTCTCATCCCAGGTGTCTTCTAATCTGAAGTCACCAAGAAGATGTTTATTGCCTTGTTTTCCGGAGAGCTAAGAAAAATATTTAACTATAGAGCCAGTGTTTACTCATGCCATTCCCAGGATTTCTTATGTGGATACACTGAGCATGTTTTAAGCCTTATGCTCATAACCTCTGTGTCATGATTCAGTAGAATGTCTTGATCAATTGCCTTATCTGTCATCTCTTAGAAAGCATGTACAAAATTAATTACAGATATCTGCTTGTATTACCTAGATTCATACTAGATGATTATCAGATGAACCTTAACATCTCAGTGGCTTGACAAAAAAGAGTTAATTTTCCACTTATATGTAAGGTCCACTTGTGGGTGGGAAGTAAGTCTCTTCAGTAAGGTCATTCAGGGGACCAGTCTATTGGAGGGTTTGCCATCTTCAATAAGTGGCTTCTCTCAGTATAACCATCTATTCACAGATGAAGAAAGACCTTTTATAGATTTTTTATTTTTATTTTTGCAAAATGTCACAATAAGCAGGTAAGATGGAGCCTCAGATGGAATTGTGGTTAACCACGGAGAAATAGAAGGTAAAAAAGTCAAAATTGACGGGTTTCCTATAAGCCACTTGTCCTTCATTATTTATAATCATGGAGGGTCAGACTTGGAAAGGGTCTGGAAGTCAACTTGCTCATTTTTTTGTGCCCGAGAGATCTGGTGTTAGAATCCAGGACTTCTTGCTCCCAGGAAAATTGATGAACTTCTGCTATCTGGGATTCATTTCTGTGAGGCAGCCCTGGCATTCATCTGCTAGGTTTAAGTCCCAGCTCCACTACTTAGGAGCTGAGCAGGTTTTATTATCCACAAAGGGATAGTTTTAGCAACTTCCTCACTGGGGGGTTGTACTGAATGCACAGTGCTGGGCACACAGTACATTACTGTTATTAATGTACTAAAATTTTTAAATGGTCACAATACTTCCTCTCCCTGAATTCAGGCCATGGGGTTATCCTTTTTCACACTTATTCTGGCTTTGGCCCTATGACTTACTGTGGCCAAGGAGACAATAGCAAGCGTGGTGCGAACAGAGTTTTAAATATGTCTGCAGGCTTGCCATCTCCTGCTTCTTTTGGAGACCCCCTGCAACTTTCACCATATTAATGAGCCCAGGAAAATCTGAAAAGTTATGAGGAACACACAGCCAAGTCATCCCCATGACCTCAACTGACTTAGAGCCAACTTCCAAACTTGTAAATGAGGTCACTCTAGACCATCCAGCCTCAGGCCAGATTAGAACTACCCAGCTTACCCATAGAATTGTGAGAATAACCAATGTTTGTTACTTTAAGCCATTACGTTTGGGGGTGGTTTATTATCTGGCAAAGGCTGCCACAGAAAGGATCACACTTCAGAATTTTAAGTGAGCCAGATCTGGAAGTGATACTCATTATTTCACTAAATTCATCACATGGCTCCACCTAACTGCAGAGGAGATTGGCAAATGTGAAGAACACAGAAAGATAAGGAACCAGGTTCCAAGGACAGCTGACCAATATCTGCCACATCAATTTACCTTTACTCTGTAAAGGGAAAAAGAAAAAAGAATAATAAAAACTCTGAGGTGGTAATCTGAGTATAACAACTTCTCTGGCACTTTCTTTGGGCCAGACCACCAGGCAGTCACTTTTAGTTTATTTGTTTGTCACAAGGAGATAGAAAAAAGGAAATGAGACAGATGTGACGCTTTCCTGGGAGACTGTCTGGTAAATCAATTCCTGCCAAGGTTCTCCTGAAATCCTGAGAGATAAAAAAAAGGAACCAGCAGGCAAAAACCACAAGATAGGAAGGATTTTAATCTGTGATCTCTTGGAATAAGAGCTTTTTGTGTATTCTTACTATGAAGGAAGTCTGAGACTTCTGTCTTTGTGAATGCCATTGATACAATTTTGCTTTCTGCCCTATGGAGCCTGAAGCAGTCCTGCCCTATGTTCAGAGAAGAAGGGGCAGGCTGGCCCACTTCTACTTGCTCCTGTGTGTTTCATATCTGACAATTTGCCAGCAAAGCCCTCTTCCTCTTCATCCCCTGCCCACATTTGGATCTCTGGTCTGGGAACAGAAACCTCAGAGGATATGAGTCTGATGAGAAGGCAGTCCGGCAGTGCAGAAGGCACCTGCTTTAGACTTAGACTGTCCAGGTTCTAATTCTGCCTCTGTTGTATTCATTAGCTCCGTGTGATCTTGTACAGCTTCTCTAAGCCTTAATTCTGAGGATTAAAATGATATTTGTGAGAAGTGTGGCACACAGTAGGTACTTAGTAAATGTTAGCTGTTAGCATCATCATCATCTGACTTTCCTTTCCTTCTTCCCTTTGATCTTGCCTACTAGTCTAACAGAAGAAACATCACAAGTTGGGAAGAGGGCCTAGGAAAGGAAGGGTGGAACAGGGAGCAGGAGATGGTGAACAATTGTGCTCATTTAACAATTTAAATTCTGTCCCATGTTTGCATGGCTAATTATAGTTTTCAAAGGACCGTCATCTTAGACAATCTTGCTTAACATGTCAGTTCTATGAGACTCAAGGAATATGCAGTCTATTTAGGCAAATAAAAAATAAACACATGAGGAGTTAAGTGACAATTGAGTTACTGAGACTGCAGTACCTTCTAAAATTTACTATTCAATGTGCAAAAAAAAAAAATCACATTTGTTGGAATCTGATTTGTTGGATTGTGTTTTATGGTGGTTTCTCCCATCAGCTCATGAGCTCATGGATGAAACTCCCTTCAAACCATTTTGTGTTCAGCATTGTCGATGTAAAAATGGACTTAAGGTCTCCATAATTTATTTATACCTATTTTCTGACATGCAGAAGTGTCCCCAGTCTTACTGCCACTGGGTTAATTGTTCTATCAAGTTTTCCCCTGACTCTCTATAAGTAGTCTACCCCATAAACTTGGCTTCTACAGTGTTGCTTACTGGCCTATCTTGAGGCATGTTTGCTTCTGGGTCAGTTTCTCTTTAATCTATGGCCAAGTTGTTGCTCAGATTTAGGAACCTGTCATCAGTCTGCATCTTTGTTCTAAGCTGAACATTTCTTGGTAACACCTGCGTTTCTGCTGTTGCCTTGACATTCTTTTATGATTTGCAAGGCCAGACAGAACCAGAAGGTGATTTTCACAGCCAAGTGTCCAGCATCTCTAGGAGTTCAGGGTCTTCCTAGCAAACAGTTCCAAAGCAGAGATGGAAGAGATGTCACAGAGCAATATATGACATCATAGTATATAATGTTACATATACTGTAATGTTATATATATAATATATACTATATAGTAAATGTAAACCATATACTGCATATATTTTGTTATACATATAAAACACATTAGTAATACTAGTATATAGTATAAAATTAACTAACATTTGAATGATAAATTATTGCTATAGCAGTCTACAGAAAGAAAAAGTCACTTTGGGTTGGAGAGGTTAGGGAAGGCTTGAGAGAAGATGTGAGATTTGAGCTGTGTCATGCTCAACCAAAAGGGGAGTGCTATAAATGCTCAGGGGGTGTTGGGTGCAATCACCAAGTTTAGCAGATAAGTACGTGAAGGTGGACCCTTTGCTCCAGGAAGTAATTTTGACAGAAAGCTGGAAATAAGTTTGCTTGAGGTGGTTTCTGAGTATCAGTTCATTCATCAATTCAGTTCAATAAATTCATTTTACTGAGCACCGAGTATATTCTAAGAACTGTTCGAGGTCCCAGGGATATAGCAATGAACAGGGCAGGAAAGGTTCTTTACTTCCTGTTGATTACATCCTAAATATTGGGACAAACAATTAAAAATAAGCAGATACATATACACATACTATCAGTTAGTCAGTGCCATGGAAAATTCAAGCAAAGGAACACAGTAGTGACTCTAAGGGTTAAACATCATTTTAGAGAGAGAAGTCAGAAAAGACCAATTAGAGTAGGTGATATTTAAATGGAGATTTGAATGAGGAGTGGAAACCATTCATGTGAAAGGTCTGGGTGATGGGCATTCTTGGCAGAGAGAACTGCCAGTGCCATGGTTCTAAGATGGGGATGAGTTTGGTAGGGTCAAGGAACAATGTTTCATCACTTGGAACTTACTCCCATTTCTGATCCCACTGTTAACCAATTGAACCAGACTCTCTGAGGTGAGGTCCAGACCACAGTACTTGCTAACAACTCTCCAGGTGATTCCAATGGGTGGCCAAGGCTGAAAACCACTGTGTTAGAAGAAACAAAAGAGGAATGGATTTGTTAAGCAGACAGAGGATATCAGGGAATGTGATGGGGGAGCACAAACCTTGCAGGAGGAGGATACTAGGGCTGGAGGGGATGATTGTCCTTGACCAGATGATCAGTGGAACCCAGACTGGCCTGTTGCAAAAGTGTCGTCCCTTTGCTCTTTAGATAGTCTCCTTTGCCAGTTTCCTGAAGTTTCTTGTGCCAACTTTGGTGAGAGTCAAAGAATTAAGGCGTGGTTTATTTGTTTTCTGCGGATCACAGAGATCCAACACTCAGGGCTACGCAATAGGCAGCTGACCCTGAGCTAAAAATTTATATCTTCTCTAGATACTCCTTCCTATCTGGGAAAAGCAACTTAAATAAGGGCAACTTAAACTGTAGTTCTACATACAAATTTTTTTTCTATAAAAACTAGATGTTTCCATATATGGTCTATAAAATGTGATATTTCCCTAATAGGAGTGAAAAGTATGCAGCTATCACTATATACTTCATAGGGTTATTGTGAAGATGAAATGATATAGTTTACATGAAGTATTTAGCATAACACCAGGCATATAGAACTCCTCAATAAATGAGTTATATATATATAAAAAAAGGAATGAGGTTGGGCAGAGTAGCTGAGAGATTGGTCATGAAGGATTAAGGTGGCTCATGTTGGGCAAAGTGATCTCTGAGAAGAAGTCCAAGTCATCCATGGCTTATATTGCAAACCTGAGAGTAGATGTAAAAGGTAGATTGCTAATCTTGAAGCTCAGGAAGTCTGAGGGGGTTTTTAAAGATAATGGTGATGTTGAGAAGTAGGGATGTATTGCAGGGGGTCTTTTACCCTTCTACTTGGGTATATGGAATTCTGGATCTGTGTTCCTGGAAAGCAAGTTGGTCTGAACTAATGTGAAGGATTTGGGGAGAACTTTGGTTAAAAAAGTAACAATAAAAACCAAATATGCAATTGAGTTCTCTGATGGGTGAAGTAGACTATTGGAGAGAACTGCATTGAAACTTGAGTAATAACTATAGTCAATGAATGATGACTACAGAGTTAGTGAAAAAAATCTGCCCATTAGTGTTATATATAATATGCTGAACTGGGAACTAGGAAATCTGTGTGCTAGGCTGGATTATATTGAACAAGTAATTTGGATGATCTAGGCCTCAGTTTCTATTGTCTGAAAAATAATTAGATTATATGATGGCTAATTCATCTTTTAGTTTGAAGTACTACTATTCTATGGAATACAGAGAAGGTGATAGCTTGAGGTAGCAAGTGAGAAGGTATTTTAACTTCTCAAGTTTTCAGGCTACTTGAAATAAGTTTTTCTAATTTTTAATTTTATTGTATCATGGTAAGAATGCTTAACATAAGATCTACCCTCTTAACACATTTTTAGGTGTATTTTATTTTAATATAATTTAGGATTTCTTTCTCATGGGGTGAATGAAAACACACTGTAGAAATGTATAAATCAGTGTGCATTTTTTGGGGTGTGGCCAATGACTTTATGAATAGAAAATGAAGAGGGTGCTTGGGCTATTTAATAGGTTAATTTAAGTAATGCTGGGTGATGAGGGGTTATGATCAGGCTCCTGCTAGGTTTACAGGTTTATATTTATAGGTTCTGCCCTAACTTTGCCTTTGCCTAACTAGAATCTGGTGAGAGAGGGCTGTCTGCTGAGCTACCTCCACTGTGGTTAGGGCACTGGCACAGAGATAGATTTCTTTTTTTGTTTTATCTTAAATATGTGGGGCACAATTCAGGGTTAGGTACATAAGTGGTCATCGTACAGGTAAAGTTTGAACCTCCCTTTGGTCCCCCCATCACCTGATTTAAGATTGGGTGCCCCAGCAGTGTCCCACTACTGCCAATGCCTTTCTTATAGTATTATGATAAATGTTCAGGGTTTGCTTATGAGTGAGGACATGTAGTACTCAGATCTTTGTTTCTGTGATGTATCACTGAGTATTATAGACTTTAAATCCATCCAAGTTGCTGCAAAGTCCATCATTTTGTTTTTCTTTATGACTGCATAATATTCTATCGTGTAAATCTATCATTTCTTTTTATCCAGTCCACTTTCGGTGGGCAGTGCAGTGGGTTTCATGTTTTTGCTATTGTGAATAATGTTGCAATAAACATGCGTGTGCAGGTGTCTTTTTTATAGAGCGATTTGAGTTCCTCCGGGTGTGTTCCCAGAAGAGAGATTGCTGGGTTGTATGGAAGGTCGATTTTTAGGTCTTTTAGAAATCGTCACACTAGCTGTACTAGTTTACACTCTGACCAACATTGTAGAAGTGTTCCCTTTTTAGACAGATTTCCAAGAATACCTGTTTTCCCTGTCACTCTATTTGTCATGAAACAGACTTCCCATGCTTATTATCAAAAAACCCACATGCTATCTTCAATTCATATTTTGCCTGCTTCTCTCTCTTCATTGCATTAGTCAAGTTCAGAAACTAGACTGTCAGCTGCCAAAAAGACTGCTGCTTTCTTTCTCTTAGAGATAGGTGAAAACCGTTTAGTAATTCACTATCAAAATTTACAACTCCAGAAGGTTTTTTCGCTTCAATTCAATTATTCCAAAATAGCAAGTGATGAAGAAAAGTGCCCAGGACAATTAGATGGACTATCCAGTTGTCAAAAATCAAACTTTTACCTCTGCAAATGCTGGTTGGTTCTTAAGTCATCAGAGGGAAAAACAAGATGTGCACTGTCAGTTTAAACTGTTGAAAAAAGCTTTTACAAAAAGCTGTAAAGTTGTCACTCCTCTTGTGTTCTCACTGCAGAAACCAGGAATCTAACTTCCTGTGCCTAAACTTTCTGACTAGACAAATGGACCCTTGGGAATGATAAGTGTGCCTTAGATGAATATCTGAGCTGGAATTGCAAATAGAGTAAACTTCTTTTGTTAAGTTGTTAGAACCTGGATAAGATTAATTTATGGATTTGGGAAAAAAAGACGTGGTGCCTGCTCATGGGACCTTTACGATCTATTTGGCAAGTTAAGGGATACACACTCAGAATTTAATTTTTAGTGATTCTTAGCAATTTAAAAGTTCCTATGATATAGTATCCAAATTTGATGCTCTCAGTGAGGGCCATAGGAGGTCAGAAAGAAGGTTAGGTTTCTATTTCTGAGGAAATGGAAAGGTACTTGGGAGTGTTAGCTGCCTGGAACAATTGCAGTCTTTATGTTCAGTGACACTTTTTGTTATTTAAATTTTCCTCGAGGCAGGACTCTAACTTGGTCTAGAGTTACAAGAGCTAGAGGTGGGCAGGGATTATGCTTAATTTGACTTTTGCTTCGTGAGTGAAATAAAAAAATGAATCTGGAAGCAAAGGTAGCTTGAGAACCATGAGTCTCCAAGAACTTTCAAAACCCAAGGGGACGCAGCAGAAATAGAGTTTGATTTAGGCTGTACCTGGGGACAGTGTGATAGCACTTGTTTGTCATGTATCCTTGGTATTTATGGGAGCAAACTTTACCAGAAGTAAAATTTAGACCAAAAATCTGACTTTTGGACTCATGTCTTTTTATCTTCTTCTGCTATAAAGTGGTGAGATCATAACTCCTGCCCTTAGTGGTTCCCAGATGGATACGTCCAGGGGCAGATGGGACAATCTTGGGTTTCCCCATACTCAAGCATACCTTGGTGCGGGGGAAGGATTTATTCTGGAGGTGTTATGGAAGATAAGGTCTGTGAGGGTTTGTCCCATTTGATCACTGTGGATTTCCTCTCCCTGATGTCTTCTGCTTTCCTGGAACTTAGTCATGGGGAAAAGAACTGTAACCAGAAACTGGCAGTCTTCTCCAAAAGGTCAGACAGCCAACTTCCCTTTAACCTTCAAAGAAATAGCCCTTTCAGATAGGCTCTGGTATATGATACCATACTGCTATATGACAGAAAGTGGCTAAATAATTTATCATGCAACTTGTCTATAGACCAGAGTAGACAAGTAATGTCTTTAGTCTGCAAAACCCTTTCAAGAAAGTTAAAACTTACAGTAGCAAAGAATCCAGGAGGATTGGGTCATTTTGTAGCAATTCAGAAATATATGCCTGTGCTAAATGTCATTTTGGAAAACCAAGGTGTCTCTCTACTGGTCATTCTTCTCAGGAAAACTTGGGCTCTGAGAACCATGTACGTGATGATTGAATCCCACATATTTACTAACCCACTCCAGTCATCCTGATGGGTAGATGCCTTTACCAGAAAATTCTTCATTTTATTCCATTCCATAGCTACTTTCATTCTCTGTGCATTTATTTAGGAAGCATTTTATTTAAATGGTTTCTTATTATGTGTATTTTAAGATCATACATTCATTAATTCATTTACTCCATACACATTACTTGAGTACGTACAATGTGCCTGGTGCTGGAAAAACAAAAGGAAAAGCAAAACAAAACACTACACTTGTCCTTGAAGTCATCTCAGTTTCTTTGTAGAGATAAATAATACATGGTTATAATGCAGAGTAAGAAATGCCTTCATTGAGTCACATTTGCGGAGGGAGATAACTGTCTAGGTTGATTGGGAGGATTCGCATAGTAAGTTATATTTGTTTAGGACCTTGAAGAATGAGTAGGAGTTTTCTAGGTGAATCAGATAAATAGGGGGAATAAATATCAAAGGACCTGGATGTATGAAGACACATAAGACATACAGGTTAGAGAAGTTTGATATTTATGGGGCATGCTGGAACATAAGGGATGTTTTTTGGAAATATGTAAAATATTTCTACCCTCATATTAGGTATACAACAGTGAACATTTAGAGTTTATTGAGAAGACCTGAGTTACAATATTTAACAATAGCAGGTTCTTACAAATACTTGTGAAACAGTTGGGTGAAGCTCTCCATGGTGCCAAAGCACCCCTGTTCAAGTCTTTCTACCTGTCTGTTTGGCTTATTTGCTTCTTTCACCAAGTTTCTAACCATTATTCCCCATACACTAATGGTCTGCCTGATCATTTCTCTCACTGGCTCTTCCAGGACCCTACCTTGGGATCCTACTCTGTCCAATGGTGAGCTTACTATTCCTCTCTTTAATCTGTACAGACCCTGGAGAGGGCATTTGATCAACTGGAAGGGTTTATGGGTGGAAATAGAGATCGTATGCAAAATTCCGACTTCTTTCTTCTTGCTTTTCTCCCAGGTATTTTACCATTTAATCAGAAATTTGATGATTTCTGGGGTCTAGTTTTTGCTAGTCTTTTAGTCCAGTTCACATATTGCTATTACGTATTTATTGATGAAATTTTCAGGAAACTGTAGTTCAAGGTGAAAATGAGAAGATAGAGTCAAACAGGGAACATATCTCACAATTATACTCAAACTCAGACAAAGTTGTGGAATAGAGTAGAAAGGATACTGGATTTGAAATCACAAGTTCAAAACTGGATTTTACCACTAGAAACTGGATAGAATCATTTAGATTATTTTGAAACCTCAATATCCTTATTTCTAAAGTGTAGATGTTATTTCATGTCTACTCACAAAGTTGTGCTGAGGCTTAAATATCTTCATGTTTGTGAAGTTAGTTTGAAAGTGATGTGATTGGGAATGATTACTGGATAGGTTGGAAGGTTGTCCAACCAGTGCCCCTCATGAGGGGAGGGACAGTGTATAGCTGATCACCACTGTGAAAGATAAGGGCTGTGAACTCTCTGGGGGACAGAGGAGACACAGACATTAATATGGTGGTGCTGAGAAGTTAGTGTTGTTTTTTATAAATAACTATGCATGGGAACCATCAATGGAATTTTCTCTGCAGCCAGATTTATGGCTACTGAATGACATTGTTTTACTTGATATTTGAGGGGTTAAACAAGGCAGGAAATAACAAGAATCTCATTTTCCTATCAGTGGCAAATACATATTAATCAATGTAATTGAAGACCAAATGGTACAATTTATGGAAGACCCATTGCGTGCTCTCTTGTGCACTCTTCTCTCTCTCTCCCCTTCTTCCCTACCCCCCCTCTCTCTTCTTCTCTCCTTTCCTTACTCCCTCCCTCCCTCTCTCTTTGTCTCTCTCTCCCGCTTCTTTTCACCATAATTTCTTTCTGTCCTTTCTGGCATTCCTTCCTGTACACATGAAAAGCATAAGCTAATTAGAAAGTGATTGCTCCTACTCTCTTTGGCCTGTTTCTCTTGATGCTTAGGCTAATTCGACATCTGACCTCTCCAAAGGACATGTGTCTTAAAAAATTACCCCATTTAATGAGGCCATTTAGATATTAATAATCAGAGGTAAATAATAAAGAAAAATAGTCTTTAGGGTTTTTTTTTCAAAAGTCATAGACACAGATAACTAATTAGTCAATGCTATTCAAGAGAAGTGTTACACCTGAAACCCAGAGTTAATTTTTACAATAGATACTTAGCAATCATGAATGAGAAACAAGCAAAATTTTATAGGCTCTTATGTTAATTATTTGGGGTGAGATGGATGTAAGTTTCGGGTGGGACAAATCACTCTCAGATCATTCTAAGAGAGATAGATCATATACCTTTATAAAAACTAACAAAAGCCTTAATTTGAGTGGTTTACAATGGAAAATACCACAATGATATATAGTTGGATAAGAGGCCCTCTTTCTAAGCAGAGCTTGTCTATATAACCTGATAATGAAAAAAAAAGGGGGGGGACAGAAGATAATTTATGGAGCCTATACAAAAGGAAACTTGGGAGCCAAGAAAAAAGAAGAATGCAAGTTACTTTATTGTTGTCTTTTATTGTTTGAAAAATTCTTATTATAGAGAACAGTGACCCACTGTTTTTTAATTTCATTGATAAATGAACAGGAAGAAATAGGTGAGAGATGAAGATGAATGATTTAGGTCAAACTTCAATAAAATATCCTCACTGTTTATTTCCTGTATCATAGGTTCTTCAAAGTAGGATATTTCTTATCTGACTGGTATGACTTAGGCATTATCTTATCACTGGAAAAAGTCATAATGATGGTGAGAAGGTAAATAATTTTCAAGGCAGAGGATTAGTATTTACTGCATATATACTATGAGTGAGATACTTTATGTTTTTTACATATACAATCTCATTTAATCAGCAATCCTATGAATTATGCTATTCTAACAGATGAGCAAACTGAAAAATCAAAGAGACTAAGTAACTTGATCAATGTTATATAACCATAATATATCAGAGTCAGGATTTAAATCCAGGGATGTCTAACTCTAGATTCCATACTCTTCATTTTATACTATAATGCCTAATAAATAATTTTGTTGGCAGAGTCATCTTTATTCAAGATAGGAGAATAGACTCATTGATTTCTCCTAGGCTTTTCTATGAATCTATTATCAGAAATAGTTGATTCTAGTGAAAACAGTTCCTGGCATTATTACATTAGCAGACATCTTTGTGTTGCCTCACTAGCTCCTTTGTTTGTTTTTTTCTCTTTTGGGCAATATAATTTATTTTCCCTATGGGTAGTTAAAAACTACATTTTTATGATAGAGGTGGAAATGCCCTCTACTTCAGCAACTCATTGCCAGTCATAGGATTGGGCACTAGGCTTGATCAATCAGAAGAGCCTATTCTTCTGTTCATAGCTAGTTGTTTTTCACATTCCCAATTAGATTTTACCTTTTTACTAGAGTCATAAGGGAAGATACTCTCTTCCATTGCAAAGCAAGACTACTAGTAGGCATCATTCCCATTAATTAGAGAGCAAAGAGCTTATCTGAGACATGGAGGGAAAAAGAGTTAAGACCCAATTATATTCTTAAAGTCCTGAATCTAGCTACTCCTGAATCACTTTTTTAAACAAAGAAATGTGAATATATGTTTTTCTTTTATATTGGGTTATGTTTTTTGCAACCAAATTGATTTAAAAAGACATGAAAATCTGGCAATGTTATCTTATTTTGTATGAGTAGTTGATAAATACTATGTATGTAGTCCATGAGACAACTCTAATTACATCCCATGAAAATAGATACAAGTCTGATATGAACTTTGTAAAGCTATTGGCACCTGTCCTTGGTTTCCAGATTATCTCTGGACTGCACTGAGAGATCAATTGATTGGCCAACAAATACCTTTTGTGCCTCAGACTCTGTGTAATGCCTAGGGGAATGCTTGAGTTTGCCACAATTGAGACATCTCTTTTCCCTGTGAAGTCCTGGAGGAGCTGTAAACTCAAAGAATAATGCCAAAAGAGAAATGAGAAACTGCCTTATTATCAGTTGTTCTTGTGTTCATAACTCCCAACAGCTTCCCAATAAACATGGCTGGAGCACAGGGCATAGGCTCAAATCTAAGCATACTCTCTCTCTGACTGCTAAGCCAAATTCTAATTCCAGCCAATGGTAAGACCACAGTGCCCAGTTAAGGCTAGTAAGGAATGTAGAGAGGGTGATCCGTAGATCAGACTTTACTCAAGAGTCTCAATATGGATCTGCTTCCTGCACAACCAATGAACAGCAAAGAAAGCCACACTCAAATGAATGACCTTTCAGTTTCAGTGCTTCAGTGTTTCTTTCCACCAGAAAACACAGCCCAACCAATGTCCTAGATTCTTCCACTCAGATTCAGAAAAAGAAGTAAATCACCTACAGATTTGGGTACTTTATTATTATTATAACATATGCTAGATACATACTTCATAAGTGATTCTGACACAAAGATACACCCCAAACAGTGGTCAATATTATGGGAATTGAGAATAGTCAATATTATGGGTATCCCTGTACTATTTCCAAAAATTTTAGTGTATGTTACTCTTTTGTCTTTACTGAATATTTTTATATTTCCACAAGTATTTGAATTTCTTTCAAAGCCATGCTCTTCTGATCTATGCCAGAGTGGAAAAAAAAAGGCTCTACATTGTGGTACAATGACTGTAGAAAAGTGCTATATGCGTATATTTTACAAGCAGTCATGTGGTAGGGTGTGTATGTCTATTAAAAGAATCATTGAACCAGAGCCAAGGTTCCAGAGAGACAACTGGAGATCATCTTTCTAACCCAGTGATTCTCAAGCCCAGCTGCATGACAGAATGCCTGGAGGGCTTATTAAAAAACACTAGTTCCTAGCTCCACCTAAGACCCTACTGAATCAGAATCTTTTAGGAAATGGGTACAGGTATATTTATTTATGACTTTCCCAGATGATATATATACATATTTTTTTTTGCCAGTCCACAGAATAACCTTTGGGGATCTCTTTATTTTTTACCTTCTAGTTAAAAAATATCACCCTGAAATCTCATGACCCAGATGAAAATCTAACCTATATTCAAAGATATTTAGGAAAAGGTATTTGCAACCTCTTTTAGCAAGAAATTCTTTTTCTAATATACTTCGTGTTCAGAATGCTTGAACTCCATTTGGACCTAGGCAAAATGTTTAAAAATGGCATCAGAGTGAATCAGATCATATTAATTTGAGGTGGGGAAGAGAATCATGAAAAAGGACAGAGTATGAGTCTAGATGCATGGGAATATGAGTTTGTCTGAAGAGGAAAGGATGATTTCAGTAAGTGTCCCTCCCCACTCCCCTGCCCTGCCCACTCTTCCCTGTTTGCATTCTCTTGGTAGCTAATCCGCTTGGGCATAATCCTCTTAACAGCATGTGTTCTATCAGTATTTTATCTGATCTGCTTCTCTGACAATTCTATGTTTGCTAGCTTCCTTCTATTTTTGAGAAACTCTGCATGTTACATGGGAAAATCAACCTTGTTTCTCTGTTTTTAATATAAGTTTGGAATGCTTAGAAAATTGGGAAGGTCCTTTGCACAGGCTGGAATTGTGTGGAAATCTCAAAAATCTTAGTGTATATGACTTTTTTGTCTCCACTGAATATTTTTATATTTTCACCTATATTTAGATTTTAGTCAGGGTCATGCTCTTCTGGTATATACCAGAGTGAAAAAAAGTCTGCACACTGTGGTACAATGATCAACTGGAGAAGAGTACTATAGGTGTGTATTTTATCCACATGTGGGGTGCAGAGTTTCCAGCTTCCAATATTTAGTAGAAGAGACCTAAATAGAGGATTTCTCCATTGTCTCAAAGCTGGATCTTAATTTGTGTACTGTTGGTATGGCCCAGGGACCGTTGTAGGACATAGGATAAAAAGAACCCTGAAAATAAGCATTGCTCCCTATGCGTAGGTGCTGAGAACATGAGTCAGTAGGTGTTAAAGTTCATTAGCTTGACTCTTGCTTTTGTCTGTGTCCCTAAGGAAATTAAAACAAGATGAGAGCGTCTTTCATTTACCACAGATAAAGGTAGGCATTCTCTTACTGTAGACCCAGCTCCATTGGTCCACTGCCTCTTGTGAAGAATAATCTGAAGGCTAGAAGTCATGACCACTTGGCACAGTACTTTAGCCCTTCTGACTTTAAACCATAATAAGCATCTTGACTTTATACCATAATAACTTCATCGCACTGAGAATTCAAATCCCTCTAAATTAAAATACTCCTGAGAGGGGTCTAACCTTAATCCTTTTATCAGCTTACTCTGTAATTATCAATTAATACTTTAAAAGAGATTAGCTGGCAACCAATGGAAATCAAGATGGTGGTGGCATGGTTAATTCTCCTGGTTTTTCTACTTATTAGCAGAATGACCTTGATTTTTTTTTTTTTTTAATTTCTCTAGGTCCAGTTTCTTCATTTATGAGATAAAGGGATGAGGTGATAGGCTTTCTGATCTCCCTGTTCTGATTTAGTGATAGAATTCCATGGGCATTTCTAGATTCCTGACTGAAAGAGGATTGATAAGAGCCTTCCTTACTTCCTGGCTTTCCTCACTGTGTTTCTGGAATGGAATCCACATGATTGTGTGTCTAATGATTATGTGTCTAATGAAACAAAAAGAGAATGTGGCCAGAGAGTGAAAGCCATGAGAAGCCTAGATAGCCACAGGATCGCTTAGTGGCAAGCCTTGAACAGCTGCATCTCAGAGATGAGTTTGCAGAGGAGGAGTATCGTATGGCGTGTCACAGCTCAACAGCAGAAAAATAGGCTGATACGATCAGAAAGGATGCCAGGCCATTGTGGACAACTGCCATGCAGGATGACATCAAGTGGCTGTCTGAACATGGTCTGAAATCCCGCTCTTGACTTTGAAGAGACCCCTGGGCCTCAGACTTCAAATCTGCACAGATAGCACTATTGCCAGCAGGCCTGACTTTCTTGTGTCAACATGATGTGTTTCTGAGGATACGGAGTTTGGAGTCAGGAGGACTGGATTCTAATGTGACGTCTGACCAAAAACAAAGAAGAAATAATAATGTTATTGTTAACTTTGAGCTTCCTAATTCCTAAGCACTGAGCTAAGTGTTTTACATACTTTATCTCATTCAAATTGTGACCTTGGGTTCTTGACTTCTTTGGTCCTTCATTTCCTTATCAATAAAAACAACATTTCTGCCTTATTTGATATGAGTAACTAACATTTACTGAATGCTTACTATATACCAGGTACTGGGATAAGCACTTTTTGTGCATTATTATCTTAATACAATAATCCTAAGAGGTCAGTAGGAATGATGACTATTTCCATCTTACAGATAGGGAAACTGAGTTGGGCCATGAATGAAATAAAACCGCTGTGAATGGAACCTGGAGAAGGAAGAGGCTGCACATTTCTTGTTCTTCCTGAATATCCAAGTCAGGTGATCTTATTTGCCATCACTCAGAAATATCTCAAAGGAGTTTCCTGTTTTTAG
This sequence comes from Tarsius wallacei, assembly GCA_963574415.1. Taxonomy (NCBI): domain Eukaryota; kingdom Metazoa; phylum Chordata; class Mammalia; order Primates; family Tarsiidae; genus Tarsius; species Tarsius wallacei. The sequence continues at coordinate 90,842 of CAUYQG010040597.1, forward strand.
ACCTGGATATATGAAGCCATTTTATCTCAGTGAGGGCCAAATAGAAGACTGTATGTACAGAATTGCATGGGTGGGTGGAGGTCATGAGATGGCCATGAGAAATAGAATCCAAATAATCTTCCAGAGTTGGATAGAAATTATGCATTTCAGAGAATACTTGGATTCCAGAGTTCAGGTCAGAGAAGATTTGATGGACTAACTTCTTAAAGTCACCAATAATAATGCCAATAAAGTAAATTTACCCCTTTACTTTTTCTTATACCTTCTTCTCTGTGTTGGTTTCATGTCCTGTCTTACTTAATTTTCTAAAAACAAGTTTTTATGATCTAAAAAGTGAGGTTAATAATACTTTTAACTGACTAGTCTCGGGGGGAGAAGTAAATAGGATAATTAAATATGATAGCAGACATTAAAACATTTTGTCAGTGATGAACTTATATGGATGTTAGGCCTAACAGTGATGGTGTTGATGGACAATTTATTATTTCTCACTACTGACTACAGGACAGCATCTTTCTTATTTGGAAGAAATGCCTTCTGATATTTATTTTCTTCTTTAAAAGGATTGTCATTTGCCTATTTTCTCCTCTGTGAAAAAAAAGCTATATCAAGGGGAATTGAAAATGTTTAAAAAATGTGCAGTAATTGGTAGGGATGGATAATGAAACACAGACAACTTTCTCCTGCTTAGCATATCCATGAGTTTGTTAATTTAATTAGAGCTGCCCTGTATAAATATTAAACTCAATTCACTTTCTTTTATAGCTCCTTTGCTTTTCAAAGTATTCCCAGTTACAGATTATCTTTTTCAAATTCTTCTGTGAGTCTGAGGGAGTTAAATGGAAGAAAGACAACCCAAATTTAAATGAACTGAGAGAGCTTTTCATCTTATCACACTTTGTCTCTCTCTGTTATTTTGCTTTGCCTAGCTGCTGGCCCAGAGGCAAAGGGAGTGCTGGATTTTCTGTGGGGTTGTTTCTGAGATGGAAGCAATGCAACAGCTTCTCTTCAGTGGAATACAATTTTGGGTTGCATTTTTGGGAGGGGGATTAGATTGCTTTACATCTCCATACTCCTAACCATCTGTGAACCATCACCTAACTACTTTAGGTCACTAGCCAGGGTATAGGATGTAGTCTGAGATAGTTGTTCATTTGATCTTCCCCACAACTCCATGAGGATAGGATATCATTGTTCTGATTTTACAGTTAAGAGTAGAGTTAGTAAGTCACAAAGCCAGGCACATTTGACCCCAAGTATAATTTCTAGCTTTGGAAATATAGGCTTAGTGCCTAGATTGAGTTTTCGACTGAGGGTAGAGGTAGTGAAACAATTGCCTATGGAATTAGTCTAGACTCTATTCATGAGAACCATAGGATGCCATGGGCAGAAGGGATCTCTTCTATACAACTTAGTTCAGGGTGAGGTGGATGAGGCAGAGTCTTACTAGTGGAGATTCAGTATTCTGCCTTTATTTACAATGTTGATGTTTTGTTCATAATAAATTTTTGCATTCATTTTAACTTTTAAAATATTGCATTCAAATAAGATTTATCTAGATTACCAAGTCTTTTTTTGATGTTCCCTTAAATTTTGTACCTGAGGCAAGAGAGGTGCTTCCCTCACACTATTTCTAGCCTGGTTTGACAGGCACAATGTAGACAGTCTACTAACCATCGCCCCTCACTTGCCACATGAAGAAGCTGAGGCCAGGATCACAAGACTAGCACTAATAACCTATGGCTCTTGACTCACAATATGGTGCTCTTCTTGCTACCCACATGGAGCTAAAATAATGTGACAACCAAGAATCAGGAGTGAGTGACCTCATAACAGAGCCTGACTAAATGTACCAGGAAAAAAAGTGTAGAGTCCTTAAACTATACATGCTTATTTAGCACCAAATCTTCTGCTTACCCAGCTAGTAGAAATAGTGGCAAGTTGCAGCAGGTGGAACTTAGATTCAGTTCAAAGAAGAACTACTTGGTAGTGTGGGAAGTGAAGAGAGGAACTGCACTGGTTTCGAGGACATGGCATAAAATAAGAGCGGCAAATTCAAATTCCTTGGGTTTGGCGTACATGGTGGAGACTGTGGCAAACTGGAGAAAGAGCATAAGGAGAAACCAAGTTCTGTAATTCTCTTGATCATTGGAGAAGCCATGTCTTTTCCCCCACTCTGTTTGGGTCTCAGGCACCCCTTTAATTTCTGATCAAAACTATTTTCTTGGAAAACCCTGAACCCCAATGGGCCAGCATCCTCTTCTTCCTCCCCAAAGAACCCCCTTGATCCTACTTCTTTGTTTCGTCTTTGCAGCATTAATCAACAGAGACTGCTTCCCATTTTCTCATCCTTCCCTCAGTTACCTGTTTTTGTAGCTTTGGGTCATGAATTAAAACATTTTCTTTTTTCAAGTCAACCCTTTGAATGGGGTGTCTCCTGCTCTGAAAAACATTTGCTCTTTCACAGTTACTGTATAGTGTCCTCTTTTTGGCATTTTCTGCTGTCATTTCTGGGCCATCTCATTCCCCATTTACAAATCACTTTACTACCATGTGTCCTTTCCTTGATTGACTTTTATTTAGAACAACACACATGTAAAATGTGTTAGAAAAGCATGCAATCAGGGGCTTTGCTTTACTGTGCACTGCGTACTTAGCATCCAGCATAGTTCCCTGATGTACAGGTAGGAAGTCAATAATGCTTATTGAACAAATAATTACACAGTGCAATTTAATTCATTCCAACTTGGGCATCTTCTAAAATTCACTCAGGAATTTTCAACGTGGCCAAAATGCAGCACAGTTCATAGCAAAACCATGACTTGGGTAATTGGGGTGATAAAAGAAAGAAAAAGCTGTGATGTTTGCATGTAGCTTGATAAACAATCATTCACTCCAGCCACTAGGGCTGTGAACCATGTCTTTCTAAACAGGCCCAGAGTTTGCAGCTGTGTGCCTTCTGAGCATTTGGAGATTTTCAGCACCGTGGACAGAGGTGTCAGGTTTCTTTTTATCTATAACTGCCTGAAAAGCAGAATGAAGAAATACTCAGGTCTTGGGACCGGGCTCTCAGCCACTGTGGTGGAAATCATCCCCCTTTTAACGGAAGAAAACTCACTTAGTACGTTTTTTATTTTCCCTTTCCCATGGCAAAACTGAATTTTAAGCTGTCAAGGCACTTGAGCTGCTACAGGTTGTTTTTCAGGTGCAAGGAAGATGGAGAGGGGTTGCCCTGGGAATTGGTATCTTCTGAGGTTGACATAATAAGGGACTCACCAGTGTCCCTGCTGATGGCTAAGGTGTCTTTTATGCTATGCATGGCTCTCCTCCAAGTAACCGAGTGGAGGTGAAAGTAGGCTCAGCTGTTCATGGAGCGTTGGTTTTGGGACCTGGCCTAAAATCTGAGTTGTTCTATTGCAAGAGTAAGAATTAGAAAAATGTATAAACTCTGCAAAGACTTAACTAGTGGAATATACACACTCATGGGGATAAATTATTCCCAAAATTTTACTGTATTTGGTTATACAATCCAAAACCCAGGTTGACTAACTCTCGGTCCCTGTTAAATCCTTATAGGAATGAAGTGACACATTTGCCCCACCTCTGCCCTTTCTATGAACTCATTTGTGTCTTCTCCTTAGCTATATTCAAATGCAGAGCTTTACTGAGGCACAGAAAAATGGTGTTTTAATCATTGGTCTGTCACTTCATCTCACTCTGGACTCTCTGAATGTATTTATTTTTGTGTTTATTTTCTAACTTTTGATAATTTTCCTCCATTTTATTGAAATACCTTTATTGTTTGCAATCTGTTTCTTCATTTTTGCCCCTTTAATGGCTACCATGCACAAATCTGAGCTGGCCTTCTTCTCATAGTAATAGACAACTTGAGCTACTTTTAAAGAAACTCAGGGCAGAAGCTAACAGAGATGAGCCACATGTCAGAGCTGGCCTGCCCTTTGGCCTGACCCTGGGTGTTGGTCCAGGTGGCTAAATCTGGATGTGTCTATGTTTCAAAACCTAAGAGAGTGAGCTTTTTTCCTACATTTGCTTTTGAATGAGAAATGAGAGAGTGAAGTTTTCTTCCTACACTTACTTTATGTCAATCTCCTTCTTGGTGTCTAATTGCTATAATCAGAACATCAGAGCTATCCTGGGTTGCGTATTTGCATACCATAATGAGAATCACTAAAATTGATGGAAAGATAGGAGCTGAAATTTTACCTGAATCACAAATTTCCTGAAAACCTTGGTTCGAGAGAGGATTCAGGGTTTACCCAGGTGAATCTGTACTTTGTTTTTGTTTGTTTTTACAGAAGGGCTCTTGATAGGGCTCAGATACTTTCTGCTATCCATCTGTGCAGATCCAAACTAAATCAGAGTGCCATTTTCATTTTTGCTTGTGCTGGCCATGTAGAGTCTGATGTGGTAGTTGGGACCATTCATAAGACTGGTGGGAGCTCCATAAAGTAGTAGCAAATAAAGATGTGGCAGGCAGAAGCCAGAGGTACACAGATGCTTTTTCTCTCACCTGCTTACTGTTCTTTTTTTTTTTTTTTTTTAATTGTAGGGTACAATTCAGGGTTAGGTATACAAATATTCATTGCGCAGGTACCCTTGTTGATGAGATGTGCCCCCTCCCAGCCCCCCCAGGCAGATCTTGACTACTGTCAATCCCACCTCCCCATGCCACCCCCCCACCACAGTTTCCTGCTACTGTCAATCCTAATAGTATTACAGGAGTTGTCCAAGGTCCACTTGTGAGTGAGAACATGTGATACTCAGATCTTTGTTTCTGTGAAGGGTCACTCAGTATTATAAACTCTAATTCCATCCAAGTTGCTGCAAAGTTCGTGATTTTGTTCATCTTTATGGCCATGTAATATTCCATCGTGTATATGTACCACATTTTGAAAATCCAGTCCTCTTTTGATGGGCAGCACGGTTGACTCCATGTTCTTGCTATTGTGAACAATGCCGCAATAAACATATGTGTGCGGGTATCTTTTTTGTAGAGTGATCTGAGTTCTTCCTGGTATGTTTTTTTTGTCCTTAGCAAAATTTGTGGGACTAAATTTATAACTTTATGCTTCTTTTCAAGGAGGTAAACATTTTGGGGTAGTCTTATATCGTCAGCATTTTTATTTACCATGTCTACCCTGTGGTGGTCTCCCAACCCCATCTCCAAGATTGAACTAAAATATCACCTCTCTCCCATTTTTCTTCTTCAGTCCGTTTCATTGGAGAACTTAACTTCTACATCACAAATAAAATTTATGATATTTTGTGGCACCTCCTTCAGTTCTCCAGCGCCCTTTTACCTAAAAACATACTTTCACCCACACTCATTCTCATGTCCTTTTCTCCAGGCTTAGAGATAACTTCTCTTGTTCAGGACTGGCCCCTTCTCTTCTATCTCCCAGGACCTTTCTCTGTAACTCATTCTCTCTCACCAACCCCCACTAGGTGATCTCTAGCCTCTCCCTCTCTACCTGGCTTCATCCTGTCAGCTTAGAGTCCTCTTTTCTATGTCCCTACCTACCAGTCCTTTACTTGGCCTCACATCTCTCTAGCTCCTATCTTGTTTCTTTCTGATTTCTTTCCTTTTTATCCAAACTATCATTCATTGTCCAACTTACTAAAATCAGAATCCTCTTTCTTCAGAGCCAATGAATCTTGCTTAAATTCATTGGCTCTGAATCTTCTCACCAAACTTCTCATTCTTCCAACATTTGCCATTTCTGAATGTGGCACCACTATCATTGAGCAAGCTGACTCAGAAACTTCACCCTGCCCTTTTTACACCAATCAAGCTCTATTTACTTTCTTTCTTGACAGTTCTTGATTTCCTTTTGTCTCTAGTTCTGTGGCCACTGCCTATGTTCAGATCTTTGTGATTTCTCACTGTACCATTGCATCGGGTTCCTAACTGGTATTTCTTCCTCCAGCCCTTCTGTCTGTCTATCCTCCCATATTACTAGAGTGCAACCTCCCCCACATTCACTGTGTAAAATGGAAAGCTGACCTTACAAAATCCATTGCTACCTCCCCATTTCCTTTAGGATAATGGCCCAGTTCTCTTTATAAGTCTCTCCACACTCCAGCGCCTGCCAATATTCCAACTATGGTTTACCTTGCCTTTAACCCTCCACGGCACTGAGTTGTTGGTAGCTCCTTGTATTTGATATATTGTTTCTCACATTGGGGGTTTGCCAAGGCTTGCTTCATTGCCAATACTGGCCTTTCCCTATCTGCCGAGTTAACTCATGCTCACCCTTTGAGAATCAGTTCTGGTATCAACTCTCCAGGAAGCCCTTCTCAGCATTTATTTACCCACTCTCTCCATCTTCTGCCACACCGGGCTAGGCACATTCCTTTCTGTTGGCATAAAATACCGTGCATATGACTGCAACAGGTATGACACTCATTGTATTGAGTTGTAATCATCTGTTTCTGTATTTTTTTTCCTTCATCTGCCTCCATACTCTCTCAGCACCTCATCTGTGACTCTAGGACTGGGCAGAGTCCTTGACACACAAGAGGTGGGGGCTCAATCAAGTTTAATGCATTTATGGCAAATTTAGAGCAGGTTAGAACAAATCCAGATTTTTTTCCATTGAGGAAGGGAGCCATTTGGGAGCAATGGATTGAAAAAGTTTTGAAGATCGTTTCTGCAGCCTGCTTACTTCGATGATGGAAATACTAATTTAAGCCAAATGACTTCTAGAAAGCCTTAGTCCGTCTCCACCACAGGGAGATAGCGAGCCAACATGGATTTTGCTGCCTCTCTCTTGAATCACATGGAACTCATTGTGGAGACTTTTAAACCTATGGTGATATTTTATATCAAAACTGAGAAAAATATGAAATGTTCACTGACAATAATGGCTAGAGATAAATGCTGTCAGCTGGAAGAAAACGTCAATCACAGAGAGACGTCAGTGAATTTGTGAGGGCCACACTGAATTTTTACAAGGGTAAACTTTATAAAATAAGGTTTTACAGAATGCCACAATCATATTCAGAAAGTGGAGTGATCATGAATATGCATTTGAGTGGTTGTCCAATCCATAAAGAATACTCTTTGTATAAGGGAATATGGAGAAGAGGGGATGCAGAGCAGCCAGTTAGATGCTGTCAACCTTGTTTCTTTAACCTTCTGATCCTATTTTGCTCAAATCATTTTCATGGCATTCCCTAGAACCCTTTAATGCACTCTCTTTCTCTTTAATACTTAACATTGTAATCCAGATTCTGTTGTAGAATTCTGAGATGATCACTGTGCCACAGTCCCATTCAACATTCCCGGGATTACATTTTCCTTTACAAAAGGTAGCATTTTGGTATTCCACTAGGATCCCTGTATTCTCTTTTTTCTCTTTTCTCTGCTACTTACTAGACACAGATGCTCCCCAACCTGTATTTGTGCAATATTTTTTTGTAGTAGGCAATTACATATGCTTTTAGTGATAATAGATGTTTTTTACATTAAAAATAGTTTCACTTTAAAAATTAGTCTATCTTCCCCTTCCCCATATGTGTATGTACACAAATGAATACAAACAACTACAGGCCTGATTGTTCCTTTGTTATAAGTAAAGACCATCTAATCATAATAAAGCACATTTAATAATTGTGTATAATGAGAAAATTAGAGCGATAATGCAAGGAAATGAAAGCCAATTCCTTGAAATGCTTCTGTCTTATCTTCTAATGGAAAAAAAGTGCCTTCTTTTCCTCTCAAATAGAGTGAGACTGGCTGGCTGCTGAGTTGCCCTGCTTCTGCCAAATATGAAGATATCTAAGACATTGCTTCTCTGATGTTTACTGGGCAAAATCCTGGAGGAAGAGTAGGAAGGGGAAGGAAAGAGATCTGTTGAATTTGGGGCTTATTTTTACTCTGGATTTTATGGCAGAATGATTCCAACAGACACTCAACAGCAGGCACTCAGCCATTCATACCTGTGCTATTCTCAGGATTATGCAGTAAAATAGTTTAATGAGCAAAAGCTGGAGCTTTGGTATTGGAAAGACTTGATTTCTTGTCCTGGGTTTTCTGCTTTACTAATTTGCGATTTTAGTAAGCTAATTAAGTTTTCTAAGATTTAGTTATCCTGACTGTAAAAGGGGATCGATCGGTGATATGATTTTTGTGACACTTAATGTGATAGTGCTTACTTCTGTACCCTGCATATAATCAGAGCTCAGTAAATATTCTCTCTCAAAAAAGGGAGAAAGAGTCTAAGAAGTCAAAAGGATAATGTAGTGTCATTGAAAGAGGGTGTGCTTAGGCATTTAAATTCTCTATCCGTTTCTTACTAGCTGTATCCTGTTGATTAAGGTACCTTGAACTTTGAGACTCATAGTTTTCCAAATCTATTTAAAACAGGATAATACTGCTCATTATAGAGCAGTTTTGAGGATTAAGTAAAACAATGTCTGTGTAAGTGCCTAGTGCCATATCTTGCTGTTAGGAAGAACTAAATAAATGCTAGTTGTGGTGGTATGCTATTGATGTTGAATAGAGCTTAGCTATGATTTTATAACACCCCCAAGTGACTTTTGTAAAGTAAATTGTTTGAAGCCAAGTGTCCTATTCTGCTCAACGTTCTCGTCAGACTCACAATTTCTAATTCTTAGAGCAAAGAGGTCCCAAGAGTATTCTGTGGTGTGGTAGTTGCTGTCAGAGTCTCTCGTATTCCCTTCTTACTACTTTAGGGCGACTTCCATCAGCACGTGCATTTCCCTGCCTGGGGCTTTCTCTTGACACTTGATCCACATTACATCCTGTTTTGTAGTCAGAAGTGCAGAGGAATTAATGTCTCCCTTCCCCAACATCCCTCAACTAGTGACTGGTGGTGTTTATACTGCCTCCTAAAATTTCTCCAGTGAGTTTAAATCCCATTTTTCCTTAGTAGCAGCCGGCTTGATAGTGTACCTTTTATTAGCTGCTGCCCCATCCATCAGTCACATCTTCACATCGTCTTCCAAATAAACTACTTGTACTTCAATCTTGGTCTTCCAGTTTGCTTTTGAGGAAACCCAAACTAAGGCACAGGGACATTCCAGTAAGCCAGCCCAGTGATATTTGCAGATAATTATTATATATGGATCTTTGATACCAGGATGTTTACTATACAGAGGTTGTTACAACAGACTAGTTCCAGCCAGTCTGAATACCTGTTGGTGTGCTTGAGTTGTTAGAGCTATGGCAATCTCATTTCTTTTTCAAAAGGACATTGTCATTTTGGAATAGGGTAGGTGGGATAGGATCATCACATTAATTCCAGGGTTAAACTTGGGCTTGAGGTTGCTCTGAGTGGGGCAGGAATAGGAAGATCTGCTTCATATGAGATTGTAAGGGCCACTTTAGCCCTGTAGGCACCCAGACTTTATAGTGTCCTTCCGATTTTCTTAAATTGGCTGCCTTGACTTAAGGTGATGGTTAGCTGAGGACCAACTCAGGCCTGGGCAGTGTCAGATGCTCCTTTGGTTCATATGGTCAGATGTTCATTTCTTATAATTTCTTGAAATTTGGCAACCTGAGATGATGTAGTCCTGATCTGAGGTTATGAATGAACTTCATAGAGTTTGTGAACCTTCTAATATTTTATTTAAAACCTTATGTATATGTGCACTTTTCTAAGGGAGAAGTTATGAGCTTTTGGATTCTGAGAGACATCCTCAACATATTAAAAACTACTTCAGCTTGATGTATAATTTTAGTACTAAGTATTACTTGCAGGAATATTTTTGGGCATGAATCACATCAGTTGTAATAATGGTGCTCCCTGTGATCCCAGGTGAGCTGAGACCTGGAGCCTTGGGATCCAGAACTTGCCCCCAAATAAGCACAGTGTCTCTTTTGGCAGGAGGGTGTGAGTATACATAGATAGCAGAGAGGTTGTCATCACGCAATTTAATGAGGATAAGATAACAATGAGCCATTGCTGACCTAAGCAATGAGTTGTTCATTTTGCAGACTGGCCCTTTATTATGCTGTTATTGATGTTCATCTGTTATATTGTAATATGTCTGGTTTTCTTTGAATGTCAATGCTTTTATGAGAATCATTTCCCATCTCCTTCAATACTAGCCTAGGTTCCTTCAAAAGGGTCTTGAGTATGGGTATTCTATCTTGGGTAGAGTAAAACAGTAAAACAGACCAAGCCAAACTTGAGGATGTGTTAGATACAGGATATTATGATGGTCAACTGAGGCTCAATGCCACTAGGAACCCTCTTAGGAGGTGCAAAGAATACATCTTCAAATTGTCTGCCTGAAGAATGGAATAAGGTCAAATGGATCCACTGTTCCCATCTCCCCTAGGTCAAGGGCTACCTCATGGGGCATTAGCTCTCTTACATTTCCAGGTTTGATCATATGCCCTGCAGGTTCCTTCAGGTTTCTCACATGCTGATAGCAGAAAAGCCCCAGGGCACAACATGAGAGATACACAAGGCAGCGGAGGCAAAGTGCTGTCGAGTTAAACCTCAAGACAAATGTTTGCAGCAACAGTTCCTGGAGTGCAAAAGTGAACAGAGAGGATATGAGGACACAAAAGGTATCTGACATGCCTTTTCCATGCTAGCATCTCCTCTTATTGAGATCATAGTGGTCTAACTTGTTGGCATACAGTGTTAATACATGAAACCCAAGTTGTGGATTTGATCCCTGTGTGGGTCACTTAATGTCCCATGGTGAAAAGTAGCACCATGGACAGCAACTGGCAACTCCCCCCCCCCCCACACACACACCCAAGTATCTATTTCCATGGATCATGAGGATGGAGAAATGTAGATATAGAGTTGAACTTTATAATCAGGATACAGAGGATGGAGAAATGTAGATACAGAGTTGAACTTTATAATCAGGAAGAGTACATTCCCATGGCTATTTTAGTTGATTACTAAATAGTCTTCAGGGTTTTATAAGGTATATAGTGCATTTCCTGCTTTTACAAAGAAGTAGTAGCCATAGAGTCTAACTGTGTGAATTGATTGGGGTACCATTGTTAATGCACCGTGAGATGTATTTCTTCGTAAGATGCTTTTTCACATCGGCCTGCTCTGTCTGTTTTACTGGAAGAGAAAAACAGTTCAGAGAAAGATGTGCTGATGGGGGCTCCAAAGGTACACAGTCTTTTTTTTTTTTTTTTAGAAAGCAAGATTTATTGAGAGGACAGGAAAGTCGCCACTGTGGGAGGGGACCAGAGGGGGTTGCCCAGGTTCACAGTCTTATTGGGAGGATACACATGCATGACCTGCCAAATTTGAAAGCCAAGGAACTTTTGCTTGCTGTTGGTTTGATCTACAGCATGGGTGAAGATGGCAACAGACAGGTGACAGAGGAGAGGTCACCCATGAGATTGCAGGGGATTCTGAGCATAAACAGGTGTTGGGCTCCCAAACTGGCAGCTAAACATGCTGTTGCTATTGCACGTTCTCAGGCTGCAGTGGAGCCTGCATGATCTTAACATTTATTTCCAGTGGTTTCTCCTTTAGCTATAGTTTTACATGTTACTTTATTAGCATTGCTATAGGTGTAACTTAGCCCTGGTGGCACTGATGGATTGGTCGTTCTTTTGTAAATTTTAGAAGGAAGGTGGAGAGTCTGAATATACCAGGAGTGACAGGGACAATGGGCTGCATGGCTAATGGCACCTTGTGCTCTGAGGTTAAAAGGAAGCACTGGTAGGGAGGTGGTTTCTGAGTGCAAGACCTAGGCTCTTCTCTTCTCGTTTAATTTCAAATTTGTTTCTTAATTTACTACACACACACACACATACACACACACACACACACAATTTTATGCGCGCGCCTATAGTTCCAGCTACTTGGAAGGCTGGAAGGATCACCGGAGCCCAGCAGGTCGAGGCTGCAGTGGCCGGGAGTGACCACTGCACTCCAGTCTGGGCGACAGAGTGAGACTCCAACTCAAAAACAACAACAACAACAAAAAAACAATTTTACATATCTTCATAAGTGTGATGATTTAATGTTTTTCAGGTCATTGTTTTATAAAATGGGATATTATATACTTGTTTTGCATCTTGGTTTACTTTTTAGAAAATAATTTGTTGTGAAATGTAGAATACGAAAGAGTTTAAAATAGATTTATATAGTTTAAAGAACTGTAAGGCAAGCATTCGTCTATCTATCTACCCCCTAGAAATAAAAAATTACCAGTGCCTTAGAATCTGCCAACTGCTACTTTGTAATTTCGTTTTCTGCTTTCCTTCAAAGATACTACTTTCTGCAATTAATCTTGTACTTCTCTTTATAAGTTTTGCTTCTCTTGCTCAGCATTACCTTATAAAAATCCCTCCACATCAAAAAGCAGAGCTCTAATGGACTTTTTTTTTTTTTTTTGAGTCGGAGTCTCACTCTGTCACCCAAGCTGGAATGCAGTGGTATGCTCATGGCCACCACAGCCTCAACATGCCTGGCTCAGGCAATCCAAATAGTTGGAATTACAGGCACATACCACCATGCCCGGCTAATTTTTTGGTTTATTGTAGAGACAAGGTCTTGCCATGTTGCCCAGGATGGTCTTCAACCCACGGGCTCTGACAATCCTCTCGCCTCGGCCTCCCAGAGTGTTGGGATGACAGGCGTGAGCCACAGTGCCTGGCAAACAGACTCTTTTTAATGGATGCATAATATTCCACTGAGAGGTTGTGTTATATATGTGGTATTCTCCTGTTGATTATAATTTTTTTCCAAGATTATTTTTTTCCTACCAAGCACAATGATGCAAGAACATCTTTGTATATGTGTGCAGGTGCTTTTATGTCTGGTGTAGTCCAGGAGTGGGGTTGATGAATAAAAGGGATATGTATTTTAAATACGAACAGATGCTATCGCATTGCTTTTCAAAGCGTAACGCTTCATATGTCCTCAAGCATGTATGAGAGCACCCTTTTCACACATCCCTGAAGGTGGTAGGGATTATTGCTCTTTTAAATTGTACCAGTCTGAGGAGTGTAAAGTGATATCTCATTGTTATTTTAATTTGCATTTCTCAGACTATCAGTGAATCTGAGCATCTTTTCATGTGTTTGTAGGCCTTTGGCTGAGCCCTTTTTTTAAAAAAGGAACTATTCATAACGTATGCTCATTTCTTCAGTTAAGATGTTTGTTTTCTTCTGGTCTTTTGAACGTCTATTATTTGTGTACCCTTTTAGGATATATATTGCTTTCAAATGTGTTATTCTTTTCTTTTCTTTCCTTCCTTCCTTCCTTCCTTCCTTCCTTCCTTCCTTCCTTTCTTTCTTTCTTTCTTTCTTTCTTTCTTTCTTTCTTTTTTGAAATAGGGACTCACTCTGTCACCCAGGCTGGAGTGCAGTGACATGATCATAGCTTACTGTAGCCTATAACTTCTGGGCTCAAGCAATCCTTCTGCCTCAGCCTCCCAAGTAGCTGGGACTATAGGTGTGCATCACCATACCTGGCCAATTTTTAAATTTTTTTTTAGAGACAAGGTCTCGCTATATTACCCAGGTTGGTCTTGAATTCCTGGCCTCAAACGATCCTTTCGCCTCAACATCCCAAAGTGCTGGGATTACAGGCATACGCCACTGCACCTGATGACTTTTTAAAATGTAGGTAAATGCATGTTTTTAAATTTCATATTTTTTGATCTGCAATCTAGGGAGAGAGTGTTTCCCTCGTCTCCATCTCTAAAGAGTATGTTTAGTTTTTAGATTGATTCTAAAAAAGTTTTTTTGGTTTTTTTGGGTTTTTTTTTTAATCTTAACCCACCTGGAATTTTATTTTTGTGTCTAGTGGAAGCTGGAGGCTTTATTTATTTAGTTCCTAGTGATAATTTTATAATAACAGCTAACATGTACTGAGGGCCTACTATGAGCTATTAGTAATCTGTTACATAGGCACTTTATATGTATCAACTAACATGACCCCTATCCCTCACAACTTTAAGACATAGATTTTCTTACTACATTCATTTTGCAGTTGAGGAAAATGAGGCACAGAGAAGTCGAGCAACTAGCCCAAAGATCACAGAGCAGGTCGAGAGGTGAAAGTGGGAATTAAACCCAGGAGATCTGGCACTGAAATCCACACTCTAATGCCTCTTGCTTGGCTAGCTAGTTGGGCCAGGACTGTTTATATATAAAAACCCATCCTCTTTTCACTGAATTGCATTACCTCTTTTGTAATTTATTAAATTCCCAAATATACCAGAGTCTATTTCTAGATTCTCAGTCTGTTCCCTGGTCTATCCATCTAGTTCTAGATTTCCTTATTGATCTGATGATAGTAATCTTACAATGTCTGCCATCAATTTTCTGGTCTTCAGTGCTATTTCTTCATTTGTTTATTGACTATTGCCTGGCATTCATATTTCCACATAGAATTTATGGTTATTTTATTCAATTAAAATGGCTGATGGGATTCTAATTGAAATTGTATTAAGTCAATATATTAATTTGGGACAGTTGCCATGCTCATACTAATTACTCCATAAATTTAAATTATAATATATTTTCTCTTCATTCAGATGTTATTTTATATCTTCCAGTAAGATTTTATACTTTTTGTTGTCTTCTGCATTTTTTAGTTATATTTATTCACATACATTTAAAAGTTTTTAGTGATGTAAATTAAATATTTTTATCATTTCTATTCTTTAGTGATTATTATTGAGTTAGATAAACAGTATTGACTGTGTGTATTTATTTTATATGCAATCAATATGAAAAAACTATCAACATAATTGTATTAACTAATTAAAAAAAGAAAAAATCTTACTAATATGGGCTGAAATAACATTTTATAAATTTCAGCAACTATTCTTAATATAATCCAGGTAAAATGGAAACAAAAGATGATTGCTTGGATACATATGGATTATTTACTCAAAACAATGGCGAATCTGCAAACAGGGAGATTATTTCAGTTAGAAAATACTCAGGGGTGCCCCCTGTTACTAATATTAAACATTGCATTTGTTAGGCCCTCCAAAGTAATAAAACACAAAAATGAAATAACTGGTATAAACATCAGAAGAGGTAAAGCTCTCTCTCTTTTTGCTGGTGCTATGATTGTATACAAAAGATTTAAGCAGCCGGGCTCGGTGGCTCAGCCTGTAATCCCGTGCCTTTGGGAGGCTGAGGTGAGTGGATTGCCTGAGCCTGCGGGTTCGAGACCCGCCTGGGCAAGCGAGACCTCATCTCTACAATAAATCAAAAAATTAGCCGGGCGTG